>JAQIWH010001143.1:0-35161 GCA_034695005.1 Cryptops parisi | reverse complement strand
AGTGTGACCAATGAAAATCTCGAGCCAAAACGCCGCGTTACCGCAATAGTGGGAATCGGACTTAACTTAAACTGTTATCTATAATTAGTAAATAATAGTAAACTATTATCTATTTTATTTTATTAACTGTTATTTATTTTATTTTTATATACTCATAGACTAGTTTAGGTTAGTAAAAAACAATAACAATCATGGTTAACCACTAGCGCTACAAGCGGTTTTTGTGTTGAATGAAACTTTACCTAACCATGAATTATACAGGTTGCGCAATAACTTAATATGTTATGTGATAATTTCATACGTTGCACAATAATTCCGCATGTTGCACAACGATTGGCTCATCCTGTATATTTTGCTAACAAAAAATGTATTAAAAGCAAAAAAAAATTGTGTAATCGATAATAGCTAACGTTTATATCGACTACAAAACTGCAAATAGCTGACAATTTTTGTTTAAAAATTAAAATCAAGATGGCGGATCGTTCGTTTCCTATTGAAATTACTTAGTGGCACGCGACATCATGTTATTTTTTTTTTCACGTAGACTCAACAATCATCCGTGAATATGAATAAAGAATGAACGTGGAATACAAAAAAATTGGGTAAGTACTTACACATAATTTCAACATCCGACCCTGTACTTGACAACGTTTCTATAGCGAACAGGTCACGTGATAAGAGCGAAATGTTGTAATTTAACTTTGGCGGAATTGAATTCTCTCTCTCTCTCTCCTACAAAAATACGAGTGAGGAGGGGTGTACAAAACGTATCTAGTGAGTCACAGGGATGTAATTAAAAAAAAATTTGCTACCACTCCCGGACTAATCATGACTGGAAAATTGATCAATTCTTCTTCTCACCCTTCGTCTCATCAACCCCACGTGTCATATGAAGCAAGAGATCCCAGAGACCCCAATTTTTTGAGGGTGTATGTGTATAAACTAGTTTTTTCGGCATTTTAGTTTGTAGTGGCTGCCTAAAGAAAGTTTCCCATTACGCAGTGTGAAGAAAAATGAAAGGGGGAACTAAAAATAATGGATTTTAATTGGTTCGTGGGAGTATAAAATGAGGGAAAGGATTAAATTTAACAATGATACTTTCCCTCATTGTTCGTCACCGCCCCCACATCGCATGACTGAACCGTCGATACTTGATGAGATTAGGAGAGAAAATGATCGCGCTTTTCAAATTGAGAAAAAAACGAAAATTTTTTTTTTTTTACGTATTGAATAAATTTTTATTTTAAATGAAGTGTGTGAATGATGACAGATTTTCATTTTCGTAAAAGAAAAAAATTTAAAGATGTTTTTGTTCGTTAATGAGTAACTTTGGGCTTTTAAACGCTGATCTGAAATTGAAACGAATATTTTTGAAAGGTATATTTTACTATTAAAAACATGGTAAAAATTTTATGAACATGAAATACAATGTTTTTTAATTTGTTTCTATCACCAAAAATTTTGTTTATAATTTTTATTATATAAAAAAAAGTAATTTATGATGTTTAATAAATTCTTCAGATTAGATTCACTTGTGAGTGAGTGAGCTGGGACGTATGCTGTCATCCACAGTCGTTTATGAGAATATACTGTATAGTCCAATGAACCAAAAACGCATAAAAAGAAAATAAATACTTCGCCTAAATCAAAAACCGCATAAGTCCAATGTAAAAAAATTGCATATATAAATAAATAAATAATTAAAAATTGAAAAAATCAAAAATAAAATTACTTAAAACTCACATAAATCAACTATTGAATTAATCAAAAAGATCGCATAAATTTAATTTCGCATAAATCGAAATTCGCATAAATCATAACGTGCAGAAGTCAAAAATGGAATTACTCAACAAAACACGCATAAATTGAATATCGAAATTACTCAGATTGCACAAGTTTTAATTCGCATAAATCGAACTTCGCACATATGGAAATATGTAGAAATCAAAACTAAATTTTTTGCATTATGTATCTACATAAAGTATATACTGTATATGACAGTAGGCTATATAAAAAGTATGTTTAAAAAGCATTATTAATGTACTTTGTTTTAATGTGTAGTTATTGAATTGTGTATTTTCAATTCCGTACGAAAATAATACAATAACACATCCTAAGATAGCCATCTTAATTATCGTTTACATTTCTAATTACTCTATGTTAAACCAAACAAAACTATATAATTTTCAATCTATAACCCTAATTTTACGAAAACTTAATGTACCTAATACTCGTTCAAGCCCAAGTTTTCGAGTTGACTTACTCACCTGTATACCACATTTTCAGTCAACAAATCTTTGATCAAACTTTTTATGGTAATTTAATTTTTAGATAAATATGTTAGAATTTTAGCTTTACAGAAAAGAAGGTGAAAAGTTGTCGAAACAATGTCTAAAATTGTACCTGGTCAGTAAAGGTAGGAGAAAGTTTTTTAGGAAATTTTTCTCTTATTTTTTGTTTACTGATATCGAATTGACTAATGTAGACATTACAAAGCACGTAGGGTGTGTCATTGTCACATACCATTGAATGAAAATTCCTCCTTCAAAATGACACCATCCGGCAATTTGTTTTTTTGTTTTTCAAGTAGTCTCTAAATCAGACATTTTAAGCATGGATGGGTGTAATCATCTTATTAAATAGGGTATGGAACAAAAATTTCTGGGTGTCCTCCCATTGAAAAATTAGTCACGTGACGTGTCCGACTCCCTATTTTTTTTTTTAGTCGCGTAGTTGAAACAAGTTGAAACAACTCGATAAGAATGACTCACCCTCTCGAGAAAAAAAAAATTAATAACAATTATTGCAAAACCCCAAACTAAAACACATCACCACGTCGCCTTAACATTATTAATCTACGAATTAATATAATAATAACCACCGATGCATTTAACCCTTTTTTTTACCTCTTTTGTTGTGTGACGTTTATCATTTCAATTTCTCTAAGTGAAAGCACCCTAGAAGAGATGGGAACAATACACACAAATTGATTATGCAAATGGTGAGGTGCTTTTGCTGAGATAGAAAAATTGGACTACAGCAAGCTACTACTGATCCATCGATAAAACTAGGGGTATACACTTTTTTGCTTGACTGTGTTATTCCTTTTTTGTTTTTAACCTTTTCTAATCTATTTTTTTTCTCGTTCGTTCACTTCTAAGAGGGAGAGAAAAGTCTTGAATATTATGTGTACACACATCATGCAAATTTACCTAATGCGACCGAGAAAAGTCTGTCTCCGAAGAGATGACGATGTGCAAACGTCGTCCAAAGAATGAATAAAGCGACATCTAAAGCCTCACCCTCTATATCTCTTTTCACTCCCCCCAATCTTTCCCCACCAAAGGGGACACACGAAAAGAGCATACATTACGGAAGTATTTGCAGTGGGAGTTTCGAATTAAGATTCTTTCCCTAAGTCTTTAATGTCCATTCAATCTGCTCCTTTAGAGAATAAGCTGACTTGCTAAGCAAAAACTGAAATCGAAGTGACATTTCCATAGTAATGCGAGAAAAAAGTGAAAAAAAAATAAAACCTCGTACAAACAAGAAATTCAGTTATTGAATGATTCAGCAAAATGCTGATGTTTAAAAAAATTTTCCTTTGAAAGATGTTTTTCATAACGATTCTGATTGTCAAAATCACTAAAAAACTGAATAATCCAATACTGATTCTGTTATTGGATCTGTAACTTGAATTTTAATTGTAACAATGTTCACATGATAAAAACGTACGTAAAGCAATGATTACGTTTTTAATAGCATAATTAAAAAAATGTTCACAGCATGATTTTGATGTGTTCACGTGACGAAAACTCGGTTGAAACAATGGATTACATGTTTACAGCTTGGCTAAACAATGCTCACGTGATTACTATTGTAGTTACTATACTATATATACAAAACGATCTGCATGCCCATCAGAAATGATGAGAAGCAATTGATTCAATTCATACAAAATTCATTGATTTATCTCATGTTGCTTCGAAACATTCGGTCGAGTTAGTGTTTTAAGTTTACTTCATCCCATTTAGTTTCTGCTTATTTTTTGTGTTGATACAAATTTATTACTTTGTTATGGTTACGTTTGTTTTAGTTGTTGTTGTGGAAACATTCTGGCACGGAAAGAAGCACACAGAGAGCGAGAGATACATTTGGCTTTTATGTTGTTTAAAATTACGCAAATCATGTTGCGTAATTTTAGCAACATGAGATCCTCAGCCTGTGTATCATCGTAAATGTCTGTCTGGAACGGTGTTTGTGTACACTCACGTTGTTATGGTGAAGCCAAACAAAATCAAAAGAAGAAAAAATTGTACAAAAAAATTGTAGAAGAATATTGAGAAGCAACATGAGATTAAACACGTGGTTTAATTCTAGACTTATCATACCAACTCCTGGGTGTACTTCTAAGTGTAAATATTGTAGTTTAATTAGGTGAATATTTCAAGAGACCGTGTGGAAAACAAAACAACAAGAAAAAACTGTTAGAAACGAGATAAGGGTGATAAAGTAGATATGTGGATAATGCGGGGTATGATAATATCGATTACTTACTACTTTCCCTTTGCTATTTGTCATCATTTCTTGGTTACGGATTGCATTAATTAACGCAAGGTTCATTATTAAAATTCTACCCCTTAAAAAGACGACATAAAAAGTAAAAAAGCTAAAAAAATAAAAATTACATCCTAGCCCAGCTCCTAAAATTTAATTAACCGTCTCTTCTATGTTGTTTTTTTATATAAACAATTGCCTCAATTTATCCTTCCCCGTTCCAAATCAATTATCATTAAAATTAACCCTTTCTCCTTAATACATGAAACAAAAATTCAAATATTAATAAACACAAAAAATTTGATTGGCATTGCGTTGTTTTTTGTTTCAATAATTCTGACATTCTCAATTTGTCAAATTTAATTTCAAACAATAAATAATTAAATATTAAACAATGATTCGTGGGAATTTAAAAATAACAAATTTAAAGTATTGAATATAAAATAATTCTTTAAAACTAAACAAGTACTGTACATTCAAAATGCTTTTGTTTAAGAAAACGCTTTATATTTAGTTTCGCTTTATGCGAATTTAAATTTATGCTAAATTAACTCAAAGAGTTAGTTCAGTTATTCAATATTCGATTTATCCGTGTTTTGAGATATTCCATTTTCCAAGTTTCAATTTATGCAAATTTTAATTAATGCAAATTTCGATTTATGCGAAGTTAAATTAATGTGATCTTTAGAGTAACGTGATATGAGCACCGCTTGTATTCATCTCAGAAAAGCCTTGCTCAATCATGTGCTGTATTCTTAACATTTTGTTTAAATTTTTTTTCCCTGTATTTTTAAATTGTTATTCTACACTTTTTAACAAATGGTATTGTCCCACGGGATGTATTTATATTAAATAAAATAAAATAAATAAATAAATATTCGAATTAGGCGACTTTTGAGAAATTACATTTTTGAGTTCTGCAATTTTCGATTCGATTTATTCCAATTTTGTTACATTAGACTTATGCGATTTTTGATTTATACGGTTATCGCTTTATTTAATTATTTATTTATTTTATCTCTAATAATAAAAGACTAAAGCGTGTTTTATCACCAGCTATGAAAACGCCACCGTGTGTGGAAATGCCGAAATAAATATTCTAACTGTAACGAATACTGCCAAGCAATACGAGTTAAAACAATAAATAAATAACTAACAAATGTTACGAAGCAACATGAGTTAAAACAATAAATTTCGTATTAAAAAACAAAAAAAAAACCACTTCCGTAATTTTTGACGGGCTATTTACTAGTTTAACATCTAGCAATCCAATTTATGCAAGTTTTGTTACCTTAGACTAAGTTTTGTTTATCATATATATTATGATAAACACCTCTAGATAGCAGTATACGTCCAATCCCCAACTCACTCACTCACAAAGTAACATACTCACAAGCGAAACTAATATAAAGCGTACGAGGGTGTTCAAATATGAACCGGATTTTATTTGAAACTGAAAAACTAGTTGCTAGCGTTCTTGTAACAAAACAAAATCCGGTTTCAACTTTAAGATACTGAGATTTGAAAAATGACATTAAATTAATGGTACTCTAGTGAGTGTTGAAAGAAAAATGCAAAGGATTTAGTTAGAGAAAAAAAAAATAATACGATGATGATGATGATGAATACCAAAAAAGGAGAGATGATGAAGAAAACGACGAAAAATGCTAAATAACCCTATCCATTACTAATTTTATCATTTTCAAAATTAACGACAGCAGGGATTTCGCTTTTCCATTCCGTTCAACGTCGATCCATCACCAAGAAAATATGGAAGGAAAAAATGTCAAAGAAAGAAGACGAAGAAAGATCATGGCACGATATTGACAGATGGAGCCTCATTATGCTATGACGACTGAACTTTTTTTTTAAATATATATAATAATGAAAAAAAAAATCTATGTTATCTGCTGACGTAGTAGAGCCATTTTATCTCTTCCCTATTCTCTTTTTTTCCCCTTTCGATTCTACATTTAAAAAAGAAAACGAGGAAAAAATGGGTGGGAGTTTGACGTTTTCCCCAAACAGCCACACCGATTCCCTGATGGTTTTTAGTCGAAAAACAGTGAAGAAAAAACGGAAACCCATAGGAAAACACACACGCTCGTGAGGCCATTGTTTTCCCTTCCATTCACCCTTCAACACGCATAAAAGCTCGACAATAACAATGGGTCGTGATGACATGTTTTCAGCGTGCCATTGTGTTTGCTTCGAGACCGACTGATAGATAAGCCACGTTAACAATTACCAAAACAATCCGGTTCATCTCTAAACTGATGCTTCTTCTTCTTCTTCGTTTGCTCGTTCGATTTTCTCAATGTTGGTTTTTTTATGCGCTTTTGTTATGAAATCACGTGATAAGGTCGCGATTTTTTTTCTTTGCATTTCATCCACCCCCAACTCGTAAGATTTAGTCTTGAAAACATACATTTTAAACGACTTTTTGTTTATCAAAGAATAACAAATGGTTACTTGTGAAATATTTTCGTGCAATATCAAAATGCAGGTTATCAATGTAACACTGTACACAGCATAATTATAGTATAACTAGAAATTAACCCCTGTGGTTGGTATGGTAACCACGGGGTGTCTAGATTTCTTATAGCTTATGTTTATGCAGTTTGTTCATTGTTGTAATTTAAATTTGCCAAATCAAAATAGCAACACGTACGTACGTTAGTCACGTACGTCAGCGTTCCCCGCGTCAGCGTTCCTGCTAGACTATTATTATTAAGATATACTTGTATATATACAGTAGAGTAGAATCCGGTAATTTTAATCACAAATAATGTTATCATTTGGCTATTATTATCATAATCAGTGGTCTCAAAAACAATGTTTTATATTCTTTTATGCATTGTTTAATGTTATCAGCTGGTTATTGTTAGCAAAAAGCACTGTCCCTAAGTGAATCATAAATACCGAATAACACTGCATTTATTATCATTGTATTACTGTATTACGGTATTGGTGTGATCGCTAATGTCTAGTTACAATTAAATCAGATAAACCCCATACTATAAGTTTCAACAAAAAATTATATCATCACCTCTTATATGTAGATTAGTCAAAAAAAAAAAATAAATGAAAATGTAAAAGTTTGTAATGTGTTTTCTAGTTCTGTAGGGGTTCTCTTTACTCCATAAGTTGTTTTTCAGTAATTGTTGTTTTATCTTGTTATAGTTCGGTTATTGTTGACTGTACGATGAAAAAAAAAATATTGACTTAAAAGAAGACTGCGATTGACTTTGGATAAATTTCGTGGAATTTTTGATGAATTTATGAAATTTAGCTAAAATGTAACGAACGAAATTCTACCTGATGCTTTTTATATGAGAGAAAGTTTCGCTAGTTATTATGAGATTTTGTGCTCAAGCAACTAAACACAAAGTTTTGCCACTTCCTGATAATTATTATAAAGTATGCGATTTTATGCAACAAAATAAATTCTTATGTGACATTTACTGTACTTGTACTGTAAAGTCAACACTCATATTATATTGTACTAAAATTTTTTAAAAAAATGCTTTTTCTTTAAATTTCCGTACAGTGTGAGTGCTGACTTTTATAGTGCAAGTACGATACAAATTTTTCTCGAGGTTTTCCCGTTTCTTCCTACATCATAAAACCCTAATCTTCATCCATCATCCTCATCTCATCATCATCTATGTATTTTCTGATTTAATAAAGTCTGAAAAGGAGGGGGGAGGCGAATGACACAGCCGTAAGACCAGTCGGTGCTGTCGTTATACTCAAAGTACCTACACACCCCACTGATCAACCATGTTTACTTATACTTTCCGCAAGTTGTCAATTGAAAAACATGTGAACCAACAAAACACGGGAGTAATACTAGAACTTATATCAACACAATTTTTTATTTAAATTAAAAATGAATCTCAATTATTTCCTGAGTGAACCAGCACAAACATCAGTCATGTAAAAAAAAATTCTATATTACAAATCATTTCAGTATTTTCCATATTTTGTTTCGTAATGGTCGTTGCCTTTGTAACCTCCCTCGTGCTGAACATCAGCATGGAAACCGTATTTGTCAGCAGAGTATTTGACAATACGTTTCTTGCCATCAGGTTCTACCAAAGAGTAAACACCGTATATATTTTTGCCATCCTTTTTCTCGGTTCGGCTTTGGTAGTTGTAAGTCTTGTCATCTTTCACGTCATAGTGGAATTTGTAATCGATGTCCTACGATATATGCAAACGAACACAATTCACAATCAATCCTATCTCGATCGAAACACAGAAATCTGATAAAATCTTACATCATGATGATCGTAGTGATGATCATCGTGACCATAATGATCATCGTGACCATGGTGACTGTAATGATCATCGTGACCATGGTGATCGTGATAACCATGGCCGTACATATCAGCAACGACAACACCAACAACGACCATAAGGAATACAACCTGTAAATTATGAGTTTTTTAGGGTTATAGTATAGTTATAAAACAAGTAATATAAAAATTTTGTGTAAAGACTTTGTATGTGTAAAAACTTTAGTTTGAAAAAATATTATTTAGTATGTCAATGTGTAAAAAAAAATCTTATGAAAAAAAAAGTGAAAACTTACTAGACTGCGATTCATGATTTTTTTTGCTCTTTTCACTCTTCGACAATGCTTTGAATGGAATCGAAAGAAACTGATGGTTTGTCCAAACAGAACAACTCGTATTTATAGTCGAAAAAAATCGGAACTAATGTCACGCTTGATATTAAAAAGCGGATATAAATCTTAAAACCAAAACGCGTGCATGCACAAACAAAATTTTTTGTACGCTTTCTGTTTTTTTTAATTATATCTTTGTTATTATGTTTTACTTGAATTTCTCTCTTTCCTTTCTATTCTAGATGAGGAAAAAATTTGTGTAAAAAAAAATGAAAACAATTTTTTTTATGTCACACTAATCACTTCATTCCACTAATCTTAATTTATCACCTTTTTTTTTTTAATGTCAATTCTCGACCCTGTTTTTAGTGAAGAATAAAGAACTTAATCCTTTCCACGAAAATTTCTTTTAGAAGGTGTCGTTGATTACTCCCTTATCATTTTGATCTAACCTTGATACTATCTGAACCGATGTCCAGAGGAAGAAAAACAAAATAGCAGACCCTATCACAATGTCTTGCATTCAACCGAACGGAACAGAACTAAAGTTTGTCACTTTAATAAGTGAAAAGTTTCCACGTTATAACCTAATTACAGGAAGTTCCCGATTCACATGGAATTTAACTACATAATATTCAGTACAGTGGTACTTCAAATTAGAAATAACGTTATCGCTAGTTTATGACTTGCTGTACACGGTGTTTCTAAAAGGTTTAGTCAAATTTTAAACACAGTCCATTTGCTACGAATCAACACAAAGCAAAATGTCCATATAAACACAGGTCCTGAAATGCATACTGTTTTGCATACTTACTACGATCAGAGGCGCAGCCAGAATTTGGTTTCGGGGAGATTTCGAGAAGTAGAATGTGCATTGTTTTCCCATTAATCTGCCAAATTTTTATGCATTTTTTTTTGGGGGGTATTGAAACCCCTCAAAACGTGTTAATTTATAAATGCATTTACGCCGTTTATCCAAATATCAGTATCTTTTCTATTGTTTTAGAAGTGAAACGACAAAAAAAAAAAGAAAATACAAAAATTTCAGATTTGCAATAGTGGCGTTCCATATTCTTGCTCCAAAAAGTCCGAAAGTGCTAATTATATGCAACCCAACGTCTTTATTGCTATAGACTGGTCTAAAACAATTCCACTCATTTCTTCAATTGAAGCTCTATTTGCAACACAATGAGGTTTCTCTGTAGGTACCACTGTATCAATTCTTCTTGAAATAAAGTGGTAAAACATTTGACCTAACTTTTGCTCTACGAACACTTTCCTTAAGGTGTTTCGCACACCATTACGAATGCAACATCCAGAAAAGTAACCCAATAAAATTTTTACACAACAATATCAAAAATTTTCAAAATGAAATAAAACCAAAAAAATATATAAAAGGTTCCTTTTAATTTCGTAGATAATACAAAAGTCAAGCAAAAGCACTGCCATAGTAACATTCTAAGTAGCTTTTCTGGGAAAACAGCCCGTTAGGGAGAGGCCACAAGGCCCCCTGCAGCAGCAACCCAATCATTCGCACTAACCGTAAAGCAATTTCAACGCCGAGATAATGTCGTACTTCATTAGGCGATATTGTGCTCCGAAAAGCACCGCTATTAGATTTCAAATAACGTGTTGCGAACCAACGCTTCTGACGGCCGGCGCCATATAATTACACCGAGTAAACGACTCCCCTGGTAAAATTATCATACCAAAGAAGAAGACACACACACACAACGCATTTCTCTCATTCTTATATATAAATATGTATGTACACAAAACTCTGATTGACCCGACTTCTTTTCAACAATTTTGATATTTTTTTTTTGGTTGAAGAAAGAAGAGAATAGTTTGTTATATGTGTACTATACATCTATAAAAAAATGAGAAAAATTGTATATTAAAACTTGAATTTTTTTTGTACGAGTTTCAGCAAAACGAAAATGAGCTCGATTTTCTTTTGGCTCGACGACTCCACGGGAATGGCTTCAGTAGCAGTCGAGCAAAGGAAATGAAATCAGCAGCTCGAAATAAGCAAAGAAAAAATGAAAGAAAATAGAAAATGAAAAGAAATTTATATATATCTATATTTCTACTGTATATACAATATATATATATATATTTATATATAGTGTTTCATTGGAGCAAAATTACCAACGATACCATCAAAATTGGAAGGCGCACAAATGTATTATCGAAACGACGTTTGTTGTGTGTTTTTATTTTATTTTATGTTTTTGTTCTGTTTTCGTTACAAAAAAAAATTATTTGTATTTAGACCGAACCCGATAAACGAGCTGCAAAACATTTCAAGAAAAAAATATTAGAAAATTAAAACAAAAGAAAAAAGAATTCGTCTTATTTATGACCCTTGAAGAATAATAATAAACAAGTGATTCTTACTGTATTTTCTTTTGAAAATGATTTTTTTGCTTTGTTTTGAAATTGAATTGAATAAAACATGATTTCGAATAAATGATTTATATTAACTCCAAAAAAAAATGATTATTGTTAAACTGTAAAAGAAAAAGTAGTTAAATTTAAAATTAAACGCAACAAATTATTAAAATGGTTTAAAATTTTGTCTTATAGCCAATTGTATTTGATTTTTAATCCGGTATAAACAGTTATAAACTATTTGGTCTGATATAAACAGCATGACATAGCTGTAAGGCCAGTTGATGCCATCGTTAAACTCCAAGTACCTATAAACAGTATGTTCACATAAACTGTACAGTACAGAAAATTAAATATGTAGTTGTTGTTTACTTCGTATACATCCAAATGGTTGTTTATTATACTGAATAGCGTCGGTGACTTACAGAAAAGCTGTTGTAGGAACGGAGTGCATTTCACTGTTTATTGTTGTATCAATTTTTATTTCGATCGTATTGTTGGAAATAAATGACACAAAAGTGGATTTTGACTATATGGGGTTTGTTTGTTTGTTTGTTTGTTTATTTTACAGTCCAATAGGAACCAAATGAACACAAAATAAATTAAATATAAAACACACAAAACATCGTTTTCAATTGGTCCCATAAAACTTGTCTATTTTTGTGCTTGTTATAATCATATCATGTATTGGTCGTACATTGTTTTAAATAAAATAAATAAAATAATACACAAATGCATTTGTGTAACTAATGTTTTCCTGCCATGTACGCGTGCTCTTCTTACTATAATAAAATTAGTCACAATAAAGCCAACATGAAAGTTAATGTCAGCAAAAACTCATATACTAGACCTACTGTATATCATGCAAAACCTCACAGATATATACCGTACTCGGCAAAACGGTATCACCTGAAAACACAGGTTCTTTTTTACGACCACCTTTCCGCTAAGTGATATTGGAAGTAAAAAAAAGAAAGAAATCACCACCTTAGCAAAAGATTTTTATGCTTCATACTACACCCTTCGCGGACAATTTAAAACCGAGAAAAAAAAATAGAATCTGAAGGAACGCGCGTATCTACAATATAACACGAGAGGGATTTTGTAACCTAAGCATTGCACATTATACGAAAAGGGGGAAGAGCACACACACACACAAAAAGGAAATAGCAAACGTGGTTGCTTTCATCGTACAGTTATAGTAGTCGTCGTCATCGTTGTCGGAGGGCGATGATCGGTCGATAAGTCTTAGCTGAAAGCTTAACGAAGAAATATTAAAGTACCCCCGTCGAGTCTGAGACGGAATCCCTGCGTGGGCGGATGCGCAATCCGTCTGCCCTCCCTTTTCTCCCGGAATGCATAATTACCTATATCCGGGCCTTTTGCACGAGGCAATCTTGCAACAGAAAACCCACGTACGATCCCAGGGATTTCGAGTCCAAGGCGGATAAAAGGGAAAGAAAACCCCCGAGATTGAGGGAAACCTCACACATGACATTCACCGCGCCGACGAGTCATTTTATATACTTTTATATACATCCCCTATATGAGAGGGAAACATAATAAAAAAAATGTATATATATCAGAAAGTAAATAACCACATCATGATAATAACGCTTGTGTGGTCACGCGTAATATTGCTTTTCATAGTGGTCTTACGCGTTTTACAAATCCCTACCGGTAGAACTATAAAACCTTATCGCGGTTTAAAAATATAGATAGGACGATCACGTATTAAAAAGTGAATATTTATAGTATAAAAGTATGAAAATTTGGTGTCGAAAAAAAAATTTTTTTTTTGTCTTTCTATTCGGAAAATTTTCTACGACCGCAAGACGAGTTTCAACTAGTCTAATGCATATTCACGCCTCATCTCCATAACGATGTGGTAAAATATTCATTAGGGTTTCAATTTGATGTTCATCGTGTATGTGTACAAAAGGATGAAAGCAGCTCCGAGGTAAAAGTTTAAGGTATTCCTTCGCTAAATCCTTTGTTTTCATTTCGGCCGGGTTGTTGTTGTTTTAAATTCTTTATAAAGAGAGTTTTGCTATAATAAAGCTTCGAACGAGTTTACACTAAATCCCAAATTGCAAGAGGCGTTGGAGGTAATATAAGCACGAAACCTTGCGGATAATATAGCGTCACCTTTAGTATATCCACATTGAACGTACAAGATTTTTATACTGAGGTTAAAGCCTGGTTGACAATTTAACTTTTAACTTGCTTTATTTTGTTGATCATTAAACAATAATCGCTTAATGATGAGTTATACGTATATACTATTTCTTTCATTTGATTATAAAATGGTTATTGAAATAATAAATAACGCATATTGTTGTCAAGCAGTACTCGTACTGCTTTAATAAACATCAATCTATACTACCACCATAGTTGAGAAATCCGAAAAGAAACTTCGGTGTTTCAAATTAAATTAATGATATTTAATGAAAAGATGTATGCAGTATACACTGCATATTATTAAAAGAAAGTATCACAACTTTATTTAGTGTAACTCAACACTAACACGAGCGCACACTGAAGTGATATTGTACCATTTACAACTCTGCAGAAGTTTTGTTCCACTTTGAGATTTTCTTTTATCATTATTATTATCATGTATTTTCGAGTAGGGAAGTCTAAATTGAAGCCCTGCAGAGATATAAACAAAATTCCACCTCACACCAAATTTAATAGTCATATCCACAACCTATGGATATGATCAAAAGAGTTGTTTTATGAATGCCGTTATTCAATGGTTTTAGGTTTATTTGGGGGTGAAGTCATTATTACAACACAGCGCGGCTGTACAGTCATATGGTCTACCAGTTCTGCTATCTGATGGACACCAATTCAACTTGAAACTAAAATATAACAGTTTCACAAATATGTTCAAAACACATTCAAAGGTACTCCAAATTAAAAATGAATTTAATTTAAAACCAATTCAAATTAAAACTAGAATTTAACAGCTGCATAAATGCGCTCAAAACGCCAACACATAGATGAAAAGTGGTTCAAATATAAAACGAGTACATTAAAAATGCTTTTTAAGAATTACACTTATGCGGAAATTTAACTTTATGCAATCTTTAGTAATGTGATATATGATTTATACGAGTTTTCTGTAATTCCATTTTCGATTCATGCAAATTTTGATTCAATTTATGCAATTTTTACATTAGACTTATGCAATTTTTGATTTATGCGGTTTTCACTTTATGCGATTTTTGGTCCATTGAACTATACGGTATACTATCAAAAACGTCTGCAGATGGCAGTATACGTGAAATTTCCAGCTCACTCACTCACAAAGTAACAAAGTCACTCACAAGTGAAACAAATATAAAGCGTATAAAAAATAGTTTAAAACTCTAGAGTTCTCTTATGGACACTCTGCGTATGGACGAATAAAACCAAGCAAAATCTGATTATGAATTTAAAATAAGTCAAGATCTGAAAACGATCACCGATGTAGGCTACACTGCAGTACAATTTGCGCTAGTGACGATGGACGAAGAAAAATCGGATGTTGACGACTTTGCACGACCTTTTTGATGGAAGAGAAATCCTAGCGTTTTACTCTAAAAAAGGAAAACGTTGACCAATGATTTAGCAATCACCAGTTTCCTTTTCCAACAGATGGTGGTCATTGCTCGTTTTCAAGGAACCATCTTGAAACGAAAGGAGATATATATAAAACGAAAAAAAAAGATGAAAAAAAAACGGACGAAAAGTCTTCTTGCAACAGATGTTACGAAAATGAAAAGTTCCTCATTTGTCGTCATCGTCTCAACGTTGGACAGGTTATATAGGAAAGTAAGAAGAAATTACGTCTTAGCGTAGGTCGTAAGCCTTAGTGAAAGCAGCACGTGCTTTCAAAGGGAACATGTGACGCACACTGAGAATCGATTAGGAAAAATCATTGAGGAAAATGTTGGACAATTATTATTCGAATGGAAAAACAAAGCTTGGCCAATTTTAAATAAAAAAATAAATAAACTAGAAACTCAATTAGACAAAAATAATCAAAAACAATGATTACACAGCGAATAAACCAAGAACGGACATGAAAATAAACTTGAGAAGTTGGGTGGAAAAACGGCGTAAATCCACTTATGTCGTAATTCCTTAAAATGCATATATTAAATCCTTTCAGATCTGTCTATAGCATAAAAACATTGGGTTACAAATAATTTGCACTTTTTTTCACTTTTTGTAATTTAAAAATCTTTTGTGATTTCTTTCTTTTTGTCGCTTCACTTCCTGGTTGTTTCACTTCCAAAACAACAGAAAAAATACTAATTTTTGGAAAAACGGCGTAAATGCATTTACGCCGTTTTTCCTGTTTGGAATAACGACGTAATTAAATTTTTAAATTAGCCTAAGACTTGAGGCTTGTCAACTAAAGTTAACAGATATTTTTGCAAAAACCTGTTCATTTTCTTTCTATAAATATAGTTGACAAGAATTTTTTTTCATCTTAAATTTGAAGATAGCCTTTTTTTCAAAACTACATTTTTTCAGTGTTGCCGTTATTCCACCCAACTCCTCGGTTAAATCAAACCGTGAAATCCGATGTTTTATAAGAAAAGTATATAAGCTAAGTAGTGAAGACGCAACACCATGTTCGAAAACAACAAAAAAGTTTGTTTGTAAACAGTAAACATCCTGATCGAAAATGTGTGGGGGAACAAACAACAAAGATTTATTCCTTCCAAAGTGTAATTCGACTTTTTCTTGGAAAAAGATAAAAGTAAAAGAAACCTATCAAACTATACTACACGACCCAAGATCTTTGTTCGATGAAAACAAGAAATGCTCAGGAGATCGTGAAAAGAATTATCAGAGAAACGACCAAAAACTCAAAAAAAAAAAAATAAAATAAAATAAAATATCGATTCGTTGGGTTTTCCAAGCGGTGTTATCGACCAGATATTTTATCCGAAAATAAAAATTTACTACTATAAACAATTTTTTTGTCATCCCATTGAAAATTCTATACCCGCGAGGATGTCCTTATCACGCGATAAAATGCATTATACATCGAGTTGTATTGGTTTTCGAAGTAGATGTATATAATTACAACAACCAACAACTAATTTTTTTCTTCAAACATTGGAAAACGAAAGCGTCAACAGATCAAATAATAATTTCAAACATTAAACAAATTTGCTTGGATTGACAATTTTCTTTTTACACATAAACTCCGCGAAGGGTAAATGCATTTCAATGGAGTTGAATTGACATTAACAGGAATATCCGTTTACATTTGATATGCCACTCCCACTTATAATTTTATTTCAAATACACACCCTTCTACAGTAAGTGTAATATATAATTTTAGGAATACATTAATCTACATTTATATATTATTGTATGTGAATGTATACATTTAAGTATACATTAATATTTATTATAGCTTCGCATGTTTTTAGATGTTTCTACTTTATAACAAAAAAATTTCATTTTTGAACGTCTTGTGTAAATATGTGTCGACGTAAGATTTAAAATTAAAAAGTTAAGCAAAAATTAATCTAACTTTTATGTATGAACAGAGAAATGCTATGTATGAACAGAGAAATGCTATGTATGAACAGAGAAATGTTACATGTTGATATAACGTTCATAATTTTATATATATATATATAAAAAAAAACAATATTTGGTGAGCATATGTTATTTTTTATTTCAAGATGAGCAAAGTCAACAACAGCCGCATAAAAATTTTCTGCTTTAAGATCAATTGTGTTTGTTCCGTTTCCACAACATTGTATACGAATTGCACGTTTATACGACTGTAAATCAAAGTGTTACACAAGGCAGATGAAGCAAAAGACTTAACTCTATGCAGAATGAAAAAAATTTGCAAAATCCAAGAGTTTTATTTACAGTTTTGCCACAAAAAAAAACGAAAACGAAAACGCAAACCTAGTAGTAATAGTATCGTGTGTTTGTGTTGCTTGTTTCGCCTCATTTGGCTTTAATTTATTAAAATGAATTCGGTGCATCAAACATGAAAAGCGCGGTCACCACTAAGAACGGAAAAAAAATGGAAAGAGAACGTTTTGGCGAAAGCCAAATACGATCGTAAATTTGCTACCAAAACGCGTAGAAAAAGATAATAAAAAATAATAAAAATATAGCAAACAAAATACTGTAAAAAAAGAGAGAAAAAATAAACGTCCAAAAGTGGCTGACATAAATTAGAAGAGGAGACGTAAGAGAAGAAAATCCTCCATTTTCGTCGTGGTATAATTCAAAATAATAATTGGATCCCTGGTTATATATGTTTCATATAAGAAAAAAAATATTGCCACCAACCCTTGAATTTGTTATTACATATACACAGTATACATATTTTGATGGAGAATAATATTTACTGATCATAAATAATTCAACATAGCAACGTGTAACTAACATCGTGTTTTGTCTACTAACGTGAAATTACAAGGTTTTTTAATTGATCTTCGTGTAAAATAAAATGCTTAGTATTGAAATTCGGTACAGAAATGCATTATAATAATTTTATTATAATCGTTCTCTATTGACAGCGGAAGTAGCTATGGAGTGAGTTGATCACACGTTGACGTGGTTCAGAGTTAATGTGTATTACCCTATATTGTACATGAAAAAAATGTGTAGGGTTTTCCCAATTTTGCCCTATTTTTAATGTATCATATATGATGATAGTTCCAATCATAACAGATGATGAACGGAGTTTTGAATGGCCAATTGGTGTCAATAGTCTCAAGGATAATCATTGGTGTCAATAATCTTTCACCCTTGAAAGACGTTATCCTTATAACAGTTTTCACAATTTGAACCAAACGTCTCACAGACTTAGAAAGTTTATAATGAATAGTCCAACTCTCAATACACGGAAAATATATGAAATTGATGAACCATGTTTATTTATATTAATTACATGTAATTTGTATGGTTATTTTATGTTACCTTTTTTGTTTTCTCTTTTTAAAATTTTATTTTTTTGTGCTTGTCAAATTGGTCCTGTGTGGCTAAATAAAAACAATAAAAACAATAATAAATTGAAATTACTGAAACTTCAGTTTTGGAAATATAATGCTATTTTAATTTTGATTTTTCAAAAATCGAACATGTTTTGGACGGTGACACCTTCTATCTTCAGCGATATTAAATGAATGAATAATTTAATAGTTGACAAGGTATGTATAGAAAAGGTGGTATTTTATAAACGCACCTTTTGTATCGACTCAGTCTCTTTTTCTATTGACTACCTTGTCAACTAATTCATTCATTCGTATAATATCGCTATAGAAGAAAGGTATCCGAAACATGTTCGATTTTTTGAAAAAAAATCAAAAATAAAATGGCATTATATTTCCAAAATTAAAGTTTCAGTAAGTTAATTTCAATCCACTATTAAATGTATGTACATGAAAAATAAACCACATAGTAGGGTTTTCCTCAGTTCCCCTTTTTTTAATTGTTTTTTTCTCAAGGTATAGAACCTATATCAGATTCATGCTACACATAGTTTATCTATCTAGATCAACGGAATCAAGCTAATCGCACGAAGATCTTGTTTCACAAAAAAAAAAATCGAATAGAAAACCGTCACGTAGCAAAAATTTATTGTCTTTGAACATCCATATGACACAACAACAATAACTACCAAACAACCTTTTTTGTGAAAAGAAAAAAACAACTATGATAACGTAACAGCTGTGTTCGATAATTACTCAATAACCATAAAACACTCTTAGTAACAACCTCTCATATGCTTCCGTTCGTTCTTTTTCCCCATACGTGTCATTTGTGTCAATTGTCGTAGTATAGTGTCTTTCTTTCTTCGGGAATAATCGTCTTTCGTCTGTCTACCATATTATGGCGCCACGTAAAAGTGCGTTCGATGCAATTGAACGCCATGACGAATACGAAAGGGGAGAGTGGTGTAGCGTCTGTGTGTGTGTGTGTGTGTGTACAGGAAAAGAAAAAACTACACACCACGTGATCGTTTGATTTTTCGTTCTGAATGAACATGACAAGCGGATGCAAAACCCAATCGAAACAGTCGACAGGCGGGTAATTTGCGTCTGCATTTGACGTGTGACTCAGCAGCTCCCCACCAACGATTAAGTCCAGAGAAAAATAAGGGGGGAGGAAAAGGGATAGGGGGGAAAGAGTGGATGGACGTCGCAGGTGGGTCTCTTGTCTTTTGCGGACACAGACAAAATTATAGGGTGTAAACGTCGGGTTCCTGCCTCGCCATGAAACGAATCAGCTGTTGGTGGTACTATGACCCACGGGCCTACGTTACGTACTTTTCTTCCAATCCACCCGAAGGACTCAAAGAACCCCATCAACTCTCTCAAGTTTTTCTTCCCCCTCCGTTTTTTCTATTGCCCAAAATTTCGGTCGTATTACACGGTGAGAATACAAAGATAACACACTTCTTGTGTTCATTCATCGCATCAGCACACACTTCAAAACTAGAGGTTCGAAGAAGAGTTACATTATGTTGATAATAAAGAACACGCCTCTAAATAAAATTCGAAATGGAAAATACTTTTATCTATACCAAACGGTTTTGTGAAAACCACGCTAAAATAAAAAAAAACCACATATATAAAAATTATCATAAAATGGAAACACTACAACTAACGATTGAAGAGCGTATTTCCAAAACGTCTCATCTCCACTTCTGATCATGTTTTGAGTTAAGAGGCTCTGAAAACTATCTGTGTATCGCTGATTCCAAATATGTTATTTTCAAGACTCAGATCTTATTATTTTCTACTGAAAGGAATCTTTAAAAACCACGTCTATATGCATTGTATGCAATATATGCACTAAGTCTATGGTCAAATGAATAAAAACCCGTTCTTGAAAAATTGTATCTCATGACATTTTGGAAATAAGCTCTTCAATTACTGAGTGAGAACTAAACATTAGCGGCACATGTGGTGTACACGTTATGGTAGAAAATCAACAATTACAGGAAGTTTAGTCATTTGTGCATCAAATTATTATTGTTATTACTACTATTTTATTTCCCGGTCCGAGAGAATCAAATTATTAATAAAAAAAATTGTAATAAAATAAAATGACAAATACGGAAAAAAAAACATTATCGTGAAAAAGAAATGAAGTAAACATAATGAATTTTTTTAAAACAAAACCCAATTAAACTATAATTAAACATAGCGACATGTAAACAAAACAACAGAGAATACCGGCACACTTATAGATTAAAATTAACATAATGTAAAATTTGTCTCTTCAAATTTTTGTTTTGTTTTCAAATCATTCAAAGGATAATTTTTAACCTGTTTCCTGATTCTGAAAGGTAGTGAATTCCATTTTACAAAGCAATTTATTGGAACACGATTGTTCAACTCTTTGCTTTGATTTCCAAACGTATTTACATTTTGGTCACGATTGTGTATAGCAGTGATAAACAACACACTGTATTTGTGTAAAGGATGTCTTTAATTTTCAATCATATCAACTAATTCTTTCAACCTATGAAACCACATCACACGGTCAATGATCAAAACTTTTATGATTCTACATTGTGTTGGAATCGCATTAAGAAAAATTTATCGCTTATAACCAGATATCTGCGATGATTTCTTTCAATTGTGTAATAGAGAAATCACAATAGCCAAATCAACTAATAGCAAAATCGCATAGTAGCGAAATAACAAAAATTTGCATGATAGCAAAATCACGTACCGGTATATGCAAGCTGCATAAATCGTATCTCTGCATAAGAAATTTTCGGTTTGATACAATTTTTAGACTTGATATGATGATCAATAACTACATCGTTAATACTATCTTTGTAATTTTTTAATTGTAAATTCTAGTGGTGATATGAATTGTAATACTGTATGTAGTGGTAATAATGGTTTTCCTGTAAAATAATTTAAAACGTTTAACTATACTTACGGTACATTAGTCTACTTCTAATGAATATAATTTAAAATGCATCATAACCGATCCATAACGACTATTAAAAAAAAGGAACTGCCATACGCTCAATTGGAGAGGATGATGCGCATCATTTACAAGTGCGTGTATGTCTCCGCAAAACCATCTCAACCGACAAGGGAGCAATCGATAAACCCCCTCAAGACAGAAACACACACCCCTATACAACACGAAATAAAAAGAAAGAAAAAAGTCAAAAGAAGATTCGAATCAATTAACTCCCAACTCGAATTGAGCGGAGTGTATGTTTGTTGATCCCCCCCATTATCCAAAGGCGACTATCCATCAGCAACAGACCTCATCTATTGCAAATGGTGCTGCTGACCACTCACTCTACCTCCTACTAATCCGCGTTAACTCTTCAATAGCCACAAAAGCATAGGAGATGACGACCTCTTCTTCCTGTGGATCACACGTCAATAGTTTATAATCATCAAAGCAAATGGTTGCAAAACAAGACGAAAAAAAGTCCACTACCAGATGGCATTGGCTGGAAGCCGAGAAAGAGAAACCAGGGGGGGGGGGAAGTATTGTCGAATACTAATTCGTGGAACCAATGATTGTCGTAAGTTTTGGGCCTCAGGGTGGGGGTAAAAGATACAAAAAAGCATCCTATTCAACAGTTTGTGAAAAGCTCCAAGAGCTGCTGGCCCCCTGCGGTGTTGAATAGAAGACACCGACGTTTAACAAAACCCATGCTATCGAGAGGTTTGAAACCGTCGAGGAATGTAAAAGACAACGATGACGAAAGATCTACAAAAAGCCAGTCGAATTCGACTTGTCTTAGAAAATGAAATGCCTCGATGAAGCATGGGATGTTAGAAATTCGCTATGCTTCTATGCGCAGATGTTGCATTTCTAATTGACGCAATGCTATTTAACTGCAAAGCGTGAAATAGCATGAAAGATTCAAGGTTATTTTCTTGGGAAAAAAAAATTGAAAGAAAGAATCTCGGATGGCGACGAAGAGACATTAGTATGAAACTGTGCGAACGAGGCTAATTTAGCATCTTGGTTGAAAATTGCCTCGAGCTGGAAATGTCCTAGATGTCTTTTAGTAGAAGAGACAAAACACTTCGAATGCAAGACGAAGTGTTTTGCCTTTTGTTGAGACATTTTTTTTGTTCTTCAAAGTTTGCGTTGTCAAAGGCAATAAAATCCTATGGGCTTTGCCTTGTAAAATCTATTATAACGCTGCTAACGACTTAACGTTAAAATAAAAGTGTAACGTTAAAGTCAAAAACAACAAAATTGTTCAAATTGATGAAAACAAGACTCAAGACAATTGCAAATCCTTTGTTTCAAATTCTGATAAAAATCTTTCTGGTAGTTTCATTATCCCATTGTTTCAATCCAAAAAATAAATGTCTAAAAACTTATCCTAAACTTAAAATAACAAGAAATCTCTCCAAGTTTCACTTCCCCATAAACATTAATATAACAAAATCGTTATACGAAATCAAAAAATAAAAATCATAAACCACAAACAGGATTCTGGCTAAACCGTTTTTCTAGAGAAATCCCATTTTCCAATAGTTCATCCTAATCACCAAAAAAGCCTCAATCGCAATGTCCAAAATTATACCACCGACTGTCGTTTCATTTCTTTTATCTCCCTCAAAAATCTCTAACTACACCAACAGGGGGATATTATTCGTTGTATGATTTGTCAATTTCGTTGTCGTCGTACACGAATAACAAGACCCCACACACACAAAAAAAAATCCATTTTCTTGGGTCAATTTGACCAATAACCTTCAGTTAGTAGCGAAGAAGAGTCCAGACGATGATTTTCGACCAAGTGGCTCTAATTCAACGTTTTGTGGCTAACAGTTCCCCTAAAGCCTCGAAACCCAAAAGATGAGGTCATTTCGTGATGCTGAGAGTGTGTTTCATCGATCTGTCCCCTTGCTGTGATGGTGTGTGGTCTCTTTTTGGTGGACTTTTGGCACTGCTATATAGCGAGGGACATTGCACGTTGGCGATAGCTGTAAGACCCCGGGATTTATGAATCGTTGTTGTCGCTCTTTTTCGCTTCGATTCCAAAGACCCCGAGAAAAGAGAACGGCAAGCACCCAATTTTAGGGGGTTGTGTTTGAAGCAAAAGTAGCTGGTGTAGTACAGCCATGGACAAATGGTGTCTGCCGCAACCGAGCGCGATGTTGATTGCACTTTTCCACTTTGTTGCGAACAAAGCTTTATTGTGGTTGACGCCACCACCCTTACTACCGTATACACACACACACACACTGTGTCATCAGTGTGTGTCGGCAGCTGTACCGTGTCCACCAACCATCGAAAAGTCACTTTCTTGTCCAACTATCAACTCCCCTCCTCAAGACCCGCAGTTTTAGAGAAAAAATCGACCACAAAAACCGTTGATACGTCCCCTTCTTACGACCTAACAACCAGAAGAAAAATTCCAAAAAACAACAACGAGAAAAAAAAACATGTGAACTTTCACGAGCAATAGTCAGAAGACTATACGAGTTTGCTTTTCTTATATATCTTTTTAGTAGTAGTAGTAGATTACTAAGACTTTAGGAGTAGACTCATCAAGTGGAACGAGATAACAAATCGATGTAACGTGTTGTCTAAATGGAAATTTTTCTTTGAAAATCTCGAACACTAAAGCTCGTAAAGCCTAATACTACCGTTTTCGTAGGTCAATATACGAGTTAAAAAAAAAAATAATATTTGAAAATTTTAAATGAATTCCAGTAACTCTTTTTTTTGTAATGAATAACTTTTGGTGATGAATAAAAAAAATAAACTTATAGAATAATAAAAATAAAATTCTTCCCCCTTTCATTAAAAATCCCACTTCATCAACCAAAACGAAACGAGTGAAAATACACTTTAAACATGAAAACTCATTTATAAAACAACTTTCTTTTTTTTACAATTTTATACCACTTCTCTGATAAAAAGAACATTACTATACGATGCAGCGGAAATTGCTACAAAGACAAGACAGCGTCAACGACAGTGGCGGTCCCCAACGGGAAGCTGCTAAAGCACAATGTCGTCGTTAATATTTCATCAGCACTTCATACACTCTCTCACGGATCGCCCTCACCCCCAAAGAAAACAAAAGCTTTGTATGAAAAAAAAGTAAAAGACGAGAAAATAAATCCTTGCTCATTCTTAATGGAAGCGTAGTGAAACTTTAATACGGTTACCCAAGTGACACTTCCTCTTATTCCGATTACTCCCGCAGGTATCTAAAGGGGTTGTTTCTTACCAGTTAAGATAATTAACAGGTAAAAATATAATAAAAAAATAATTAAAACCTGACTTCTGACACTGGTGAAATCAATATATGAATTAAATATTAATTTTATCTGATTGTTTGTTCGGACATCACGGAAAGAACAATAGATCGACTTTAACTAAAATTTTAACACATTTAAAGATAAGGCCAACTTTACGAGTGAAATTATCTAATTTCTAAGTTTTGTTTTGAAAACAAGTACATTATATACTTAAAGAACATGGTTGTTAAAGAACATTATATACTTGCTCGTACAGGTATATCGATTTATGCGAATTTAAATGTATGCCATCGTTGAGTGAATCGATATTTGATGCATGCAAGTTTTGAGCAATTCAATTTTTGATTTATGCCAGTTTCGATTTATTTATTTGTACAGTATATACCATTTTATTTTACATTGTATTTATCCCGTTTTTGATTCATGCGAAGAACTTAGGCGGTTCTTGTTTATACGTTTTTGGGTACACTGGATTATACAGTATATTCTCATAAACGCCAGCAATTATACAGTAGTTCAATTCCCAGCTGGTTCGCTCACATTAACCCAAAAATTGACTCACTCATTCGCAGAGGTAATATGAAAAGTATAATAATAAAAATCAATACTCAAAATTTGCGATAATGTGCTTACTTTTGATGTTATCACAGAACGAATAAAGTAAAAATTGTATGTGCCAATTAAAATATGGAAAATTTTTGTTCTATGAACGAACAGTAGCCTATTTAATAGATTATACTCTGTATATTGATAGATGTAAAAATTCTCACCTAAACAGTACGAAAAAAATGCTTATTCCATCTAGTAGATTATAATTGTACGAAAAGAGTACGGTATTGTTTATGTTCCGCTCGATAATTGGCACGCAGGGTAATTGACGGCGATAAAGTGATAGTGTTCAAGTATATTGCTTCATGAAAAAAAAAGCTTCAAAACTTAGTTTTACTTTTACGTGAACCTCTTCAAATGTTTGGTTTATACGCCAAAAACACTATTAGACATGTTCTAGCTGTATGACCGTCAAAAATGACGGAAGACAACCGATTCAATTCATAAATAAAATTTATTGATTTAGCTCATGTGCCTCGCAACATTCGTTGAAGTTAATGTTTTGTGCTTACTTCATCTCGTTAGTTACTGCCTATGTTTGTATTGGTATGGTAACACATTTATTACGGTATGATTACCTATGTCTTTAGTTGTTGTCACCATGAATACATTCTGGAACAGAGAAAGAGAGAAATACTTGGTTTTTATATTGTTTAATCCTAGTGCAATCTGTTTCACTAAGTAAAACTTCTGTTTTTTGAAGATCATATAGAAATTATAAAGTCAGTGTCACGTTGTTTGGAACACTGTGCAATTAACATAGTATATTTACTTGCATGGAATAAACAAACAGCTACAGAAAAACACTCGATAAACCTTTCAAGTGAAGTAAAGGATAAAAAAAAATCTAGCTTAAAAGGTTTAAATGTCAGCTATCAAAAGTCACAAAACACTCTTTTGTTATTTTTTTTTTGTGTGAGAGCACTTTTTTTTTGTTTGGCAGATGGCTATCTTTACACCTCTTTTTCTAGCCCCTCCATTTTACTTTTTGGTCCTTATCTGTCCACGGGGGGGCCCTTTCTACCTGTCATCTTTTACGACGGGTAGAGGTGAAAAACGAGAGAAAAAAGAGGACCTCCTTTAAAAACAAGCAGCTGAGGTGATAGTAAACCTATAGTAAATGGTAGTAACCCTAACGTACCGTGTCCACTCGGGACAAAAGAACCAAATTAGACCCTACCAGAGGTTTTGGCTCAAAAACTTTCTGAGATAAAAGAAAAAGGAAGAGAAAAAAAACACAAACACAACTGAGGAACGTGGATGAAATATGGCGGACATAAGGGCAGAAGATGGGTGACAATTTACCCTCTTATCTTCGCCGTGGGAAGAAGGTGAAACATGACGACAAGGTTTTGAGAGGGGAAAAACGTGCAAGGTCAGTCTTGGCGGCATTAGGCTTTATGACAACTCATTAAGGAAATTTCTCACAACATGGAAAAGAATTTTTTGTACAATGTAAAAAAAAAATATATTATAAAATTATAAAAAAAAAAAAATATCATACTTTGTAAATTAATCTCATTACAAGAATGTCGATGGCGGAAACTCGTAATTTGTCTTTCACTTTAACCCTAGTTCCTTTTGAGTTGAAGGATTCTATGGCTTTGAACTTTCCGGTTTCTTATTAGTTGAAAAGTGTATCAACCTAATTATATATAGCCTACTGTACTGTAAACATATTAAATTTTCTATAAGATTGTAGATGTTCTATCTAAAACAATTAATGACAAAACAGGCGAATCAGTTTACGAACGTTAGATTTACAAACAATTTATACGACGAACATCACATTTAATACGCTAATAAATATCTTGTTTTGTTTGTTGTTGCTTTTATTAGCTTTATATTAGGTTTTCAATCGTGTTGTGAGTGACTTTGTGACTTTGTAAACTCAGTGATTTTGTGAGTTTTTGTAAGCAGGGAATTAAACGTAAACTGGCATCTAAAGACGTTCATGATAATATAATGTATAGTCCAATGGACCAAAAATCGCATACAGCTACGCTTTCTAAATCAAAAACCGCTTAAGTCTAATATGACAAAAATCGAACAAATCAAATCAAAAATTGCAGAAATCGAAACTCGCATAAAACTCAAAGACCGTATAAATAAAAATTTGCTTAAAGCGAAACATAAAGCGTATCCTTAAAAAGCCTTTTTAATGTATTTGTTTTTATTTTACTTTATGAGGGGTACGATAACCCCCCAAAAAAACACATACCGGTATATAGTTTAATAATTACATTACAGGATAGTGAGACATAGAACATTTCATGTTTAGTACTTGGCAGCCACTGTTCTAAAACAGCTGCTGACGTGTATCATATGCTCAGAAATGCAAGATACACATAACGAGCAAAACCTCATAACGAACATTAGGTTGCAACGAAACTCGTTCGTAAACCGAACGTTTCTTAACCAAAATTACTTTTCAGAGGTAATCTAAGATGTGATTGAAATCAGATGAAATCATTTCAACATTTTACCGTAAAAGTAGTTTTATACGTACTATTGTTGCCGTATGATTATACGAATACGTCAAACAGCATATCAAACTAGACAATGTTGTATACGCGCCACATAATTTTATATAACTTGACATAACTCCGCTAGATTCAATTTTCAAACAACCTCCAAACAACAAGTGAAAGACGTATTTTTCTGGTTGGAGATTGACATGCTTCCATTAGTGTTAACCGAACATCATTGTTCGCACACCAGTTGAAAAGATGATCTAATAAGGGGGTCCTAATATGGTATCGTTGCCAAACTTTGAGGACGAAGAAGAAGAAGCCTCGGAGGGGTTTCCAAGTAACAGAAACTGACCATTACTCGCAGCTCGTAATTAGTTCTAATGAAGACGTGCAGTGAAAAGCGGTCCATCATTTCTGACAGTATCGTCGTTTACCAATTCGAATGTTTCTAACAGCCTTACGAAGGGAATCCGCAATAGACCACCTACCGACACAGTTATTTGTCGGATACGCCCACTTTTTATGGAAAAAAAAGAACATTAAAGGTGCCGATAATACTTTTAAAAACTATAAATTACTTGCTTTCAAACTAAAATGAAAAGTACTACGCTATCATTTCAAAGAAATTTCATTGAACGTTAAGACATGTTTCGAGGAATAAAAATATATCATTATTGGTTTTTCAAACAAAAACTATTTTTTAATCTATTTTCACCATTTTGTTTTTCAAAAATAATTAGTTTTGAGAAATGGTGGAAATGAACCGAAAAACATTTTGTATTAAAAACTGACGTTGGAAATTCTTTATTCCTGTAAACATTTTAGTAATAAATGTAAATAAAGTTATACAGTAAAATTTAAAGTAAATTCGTATAATGAATAAAATTCATTTAAGATAATAAACAATATTAGCAAGTTAGAAATTAACACTAAAAATGTCAAAACAATAAGGATATTGGCAACAACTTGTTGATTAACAGTTAAGTTGAACAATTAGATTAAATTAGGCCTAAACAAATTCAGTGGAATCTGGTTAGTGTGATCGCGGATAATGTTAACAATCGGCTATTGTTTTCATGATGATCAGCCAGTCCCAAGACACCGATTAGTGATTTTTTTAATCAATTGTTTAATGTTATCAGCCGGTTATTGTTATCAAAAGTACAAGTCCCAAATTGTTTACAATAACCAGATTTCACTGTATCTTGTTTGTTGTAATGTAATAGTATTTAGACACACATAATAGTGTAAATTATGAATTCGTTCCTAATTCATTCTCAACGACCCCCTTCATAACAATGTTAGTGTATACCTAGCAAAAATCATTAATTAAGAAGAGGGGTCACAAAAAACAGATTTATTCGAGACATCTTAAGATTAATAATGATTTAAATCCTAAATAAGAATAAGATGTATTGGCATACCAAATTTCAAGATAATTCAATGAAATATGTAGCAGTCCATAGCGAACAAACAAACAAACAATTTTGTTTCATATACATACTGCCATAAAAGTCGCTATGAAACAAAATTCATTTACATGTTGAAAACATTCATATTTGTACTGAAAGCAAAATTTATGCTGTAAAATAAAATAAACCTTGACATGTGTTAAAATAATTTTTACAGCTTGTTTTCTAGTTTGTAAAGAAATTTACAACACTACGAATTTTACTATTAAAAAAAAATGAAATAAAAATATGGCAAATTCATTACACGTAGTCGAAAAAATAAAATTTGAAACATACAAAATGCCAGTAATTAAGGGAGAAAAAAGTTCCACAGTTAATGAATCAACTGTTTCTGTCATTTACACTTAATTTATAACACGATACCTGTCAAGTTGTCCTTTTATTTTCAACTCGTTTGTTTTTGCGCGTAAAATCATCAAATGTTTAATGAGACGTGACAAAGAAAATATCCACATTTTAAATTTTATATATTTTCTGCGGTTTTAGATTTTTATCAGTTAATAAAAATGCAGTCATATTTTCACGAAAACATCCTAATCGTACACTTTTTATAAGTTTATCGTACACTACTTTATATCTGTTTAAAAGATCTTATTACCTTATACAGACGAGTAAACAATCCTCATTACGTTTATTAGTACTTACATTATTACCTTATTATCGCTGAAAATGTCAGCATCCATTACTTTTTAATTATCAAATTAACAATTAAAAGGTACACAAAAAAAAATGATACCCTCGCACTTGTTTTCAGATGAAATTTTCAGTTTATCAGTTTTCAATTTTCAGTTTTCAAATTATGATTATAGAAATAAAACAAGTATTTAAGACGACATTGAATATCACTGCTAATGACATGAAAATGAAGATTTCATTCAACGACCTTTTCTCACTCTTATCTATTATCAATTCTACAAAAAAATGACAAAAAAATAGAAGAACTGTTCAAGTTCAGTGCCATTTAATAATCAAAACCCATTTTCTCGCATTTTTCACCCAACTTCGGAATTTTGTCGAAAAATCCGTGTTGTCAGGCTGTTGCTTGCGAAAAGAGCGAGAAATGCCTTCCATTCTAAAAAGCGCTTCACACACACACACACAGCTGGTGGAGACATTTTCATTTACTTTTTTTTTTACCCCCTCTTCCTCTATTTTCTTCATAGGCCATCCCATCTTACTACTACTCACTCTCCTTTTTATTTTTTTTGCTTTTCTACAACGACGAATCGAACAATCATCTTCGTTGATCAATACGTTTGTTTGGAAACGGCGAAAGTTAGAGCTTCTAGTAATCAGAGTTTTCCATTTGCAGAGAAGCGCGTCGATGCCGACACCATATGGTAAGGATGTGTCTCTGGTGGAGAAAGAATAAAAAAAAAGTAGCAAAAAAAAACCGGAGAAGGGGGGGGGGCAGTAAAAGAAATAGGAGTTAGGGCGTATAAAAAGGGGAAAAGCACCAGAAAATCTATATACCATTTTCTGCGTGTGCTTCGACTTTTTTTTTCAGCTCCTTACTTTGTTGCTATTCCTATAATGCTGTACTGTACACTGAAATTAGATACGATTATGTATTATATAATACGAATCATTCGTATATTTTTTATCTTTTTTTATATCATTTCTTATTATATTCAGTGTGACTTAGCTGCAATGGCGTCATTGACACATATGATCAGCGGTGATGACAATTTTGATAACTCAAGTATACAGAAATATTGTCTTTTTTTTCCCTTCATGTTTTTCTAAGTTTTCATATTTTATCGAATTTTCTGTTTATGACCGTGACAAAATGACAAACTGGTCGAGATTGCCCAATTAAAATTGGAACGTGTGAAACAATCAAACAGGGACGTATGGTGGAAAATAATAAAATATTTTAACCAAAGTACCAGTTTTCATTATCCAAAGTATAATTCGAATTACCAACATTAACAGTCATACATGTGCATAGTTAGGTGTAAGAATTTTATACATTCTTAGAATTTTAGCTAACTGAACATTCGTTGAGAACAGCGAAATATCTTCCAACAGAGATAAAATAATTCACGATGTAGAGTAGATTGTAAACTGTAGTTAAAATGACCAGCAATACTGCGTGATTTTCTTTCAATTTCTCAAAAAGTATGATGATAATTCAAACGAAAACGAAAGTGGAACATGAAGATCTTATAGAAAGCTGCTTACCCTTTCGTGTGGATTAAAGTAATAAAACATGATTATCTGAGAAGCGAAAGTAAATCCAGCTATAGAAGGAAATGAAAAGAAATTCATTGAAAGGTAATGAATGAATGCTCTGTTTCTTCGAATATTTGGAATCGTTACCAGTCGTGCAGAGATGTCCTGGTTTAGTAGTTTGTGGTATAAATATACGTTGCAAACAGTATCGAACATCAGTTTCTGAGATTAGCTTCTCATACATTGTAAGATTTGCAAGAGCTCATTGTCAAGTGTAAGCAGTACCGTAGAGCAAGTTCACTATGATTCGTCAAGTAAGTTCCACTACTAAACAACCATCAATGCTTTTAGTCATTCAATATTATTTTTTCAAGTTTGTTGAATGTCTTATGGATATTTCTAAGTTTACCAAGTTTGGATACTTATACAATAACTCAACTTATTACAGATTGCATTCCTTATGGTCATCGTCGGTGTTGTTGTTGCTGATATGTATGGTCACCATGGTTACGACGATCATCACCATGGTCACGACGATCATTACGATCATCATCACGATGTAAGCGTTACCTATTCCTCCATTTTTTCAACAATTCAAAACTATGTTTAAGTACGGTTGTTTAGAATCTTTGCCATACACTTTCTAGAACATCGATTACAAATTTCACTATGACGTGAAGGATGACAAACACTACAACTACCAAAGCCGAACCGAGAAAAAGGATGGCAAGAACATCTACGGAACCTACACTTTGGAACAACCTGACGGCAAGAAACGCATCGTCAAATACTCTGCTGACGATTACGGTTTCAAAGCTGATGTGGACTACGTTGGTGGATACAAACACGACGACTATGGTCATCATGGTCATCAGCACTATGGTCATCATGACCACTATTAGACTTAGGTTGTGAAAATACTTTTACTGAAATAAGCAACACGTTTTGTACAAAAATACTTTAAAACAAAATTGTACAGTTTCTTAAAGAAGTTAATGATGAAGTAAAGTGTTCTCTGCGTACTCTTGTCAATAAACGTATAGATTACATACTCTACAGGTGATTTTCAATTATGAATATAACATAGGTTATGGCCTATACATTATTCATCTACTAGCATTAAATATTACACATGCACACTCCATTCAGCAACAGTTGTTCTTAAAGTACAATGCATAAGATCACCAGCGATAATTATTATTTTTTCGTAATGAATATTAACATTTACCACATTAAGACAAATTTTATACTGTTTGTAGTTATACTACAAACAGTAGTATAAGTAGTATTTGTATAAGCAGTATTTGTAGTATAACAGCAGTTATACTACAAATTTTGTACTACTTTAATCATTTTGGTCAAATTTGCGTTGTTTTTTATTCATTTATTTGTTTTATTTACTTTATCTATTTTATCTATTTTATTCATTTTATTTATTTATTTATTTCATTTTTTTATTTTATTTTTTTTATTTATTTTTTTTATTTATTTTTTTTATTTATTTATTTTATTTATTTTAACAGCAACAACAAACAAAGTTGTAAAATAATAATAATAAAATAAATAAATAATAATAAATAATAATAATGAAACACAGTAAAAGAAGTCACGTAAGAAACTTAACAATAATGTTAAAAATTCCATGAATATGGTTGTAAAGAAGTTTATCAAGTTTGATAAATAAATTTTTTTGATAATTATTGTTTAGATGAGTTAATTCTAATTTTTAATGGAAGTTAAATCTTTTGTAAAATACAATTTATAATTTTCTAAAAAGCATTTCCTCTTTTTAAATAGAAAAAAAAAAACCAACTTTTCTAGTTAAACTTGGAGTAAGTTATTGGTGTATGTTAGGGATTCGGTTGCGGATTCTTTTTATAGTCGTAGTTGCAGCTAAAAGTTGAAGAGACAAATGGGTGAAAAGGGTGGAAGTTGCAGCTGTCTTGACGACAAATAAGCTGCTTCTGAAGCTCAATTCCGGTGCTGCTGTGTGTGCGTGAATGAATGAATGGAGAGACTTCAGACGCCTTTGCTAAGTGGAGGGTGAAAGGGCACCACCTTAGTCTTAAAGGTCCTTGGAAATTAATGTAGTGGAAGAAGAAAATGCGGTAGCAATAAAAATTTTAGTGCTTGTGTTCGCATTTTCTACTTTTAGATATGATGGAATTGTAATTCCTAAAGATTGATCGATATGATATGTAATAGGATATAAACCATCATTTTCATATGTACTCGTATGTTTCGAACCTTAGTAGAGTTCTTTAAGCTAACATTTAAGGAGTATAGCTAACATAACATATGTTTTAAATTAAGACGCTTTTAAAGGTGGGGATTGTGAATAGGTTAGAGGTACCGGTAAATGGTGGGTTTTTTATATAAATATTTTATTCATATTCTACTGATATTTTATTTTGACTTGAAAGACATTTAATGTGAGATAACTTTTGACAGCGTAATCGATTGTTTTCCGTTCGAGCCATCGTTGGTTGAGATAGAAAGTGAAGCATTTGTCATAGTGAATGATAGCCAAATAAATCGTGAAAAATAATTTCAGTACGAAGTCATTTTTTTATATATATAATATATATATGTTTATAATAAGATATCAATTTCAATCTGATTCTGATTGTTATTTGAAAAAAATGTTTCAAATCAATCAAACAACTGCTTCTGTAATGATATACAAAGCAAATTTAGATATATTAGGTGCCAGACGTGGATATACTAACTGTTTATATAGAGTGTCCCAAAAGCTTGGTCCCATAGCAAATAAAAATCCACTGGAAAGATTTTATTTTATTTATTAATATTATCGGTGGGTTTATCAGTTATAAGCCTACATAAATGTAGACATGACAGTAAATGTTTAAAATGACATCCACTAAATTTTCAAACTTGTTCAACGCAAGACATTTGAACGTTCCTGAGCATGGGGGTATAATATATCAATTTGTTAAACGACAGTTATAGTGTTGAATATACTGGGTGTTCTAGTCAATGTTATACTCGAAAAGCTAATTTAATAAAAATTATGAGTTTTGGATATAATAGCATCTTGAAGCGGGTCTTTCGAACGGTGCTATTTTAATTGAGCTTGAAATTAATTGTCAAAAAATCGCATTGTTAAATTTTAAACAATGTGTCGTTTACAAATCATATTTAGAAAGTTGTAGGCATGAGCCCATATAGTCAGAATTTACTGTTGTTTCATTTATTTCCAACAATCCAACTGAAAAAAAAGTATCTAATAATAGCGATTAAAACACATTATTGTATGCAGCAGCTTCACTGTATACGACTCTTGCTATGCAGTGAAGCTGCTGCATCAGACGGTGTGTTGTTATTGCTATTGTATATTTCAATTCAATTGTTGGAATTAATGCAACGATAGTGAATTCTGACTTTATGGGCTCATGCCTACAACTTTCTAAATATGACTTGATACCTACTGCGCATTGTTTATAATTTATCAATGCGATTTTTTGAAAAAATATTAATTTTAAGGACAATGAAAATAGCATCATTCTAAAACCCTTCGCTGAGACACCCAGTATATTCTATGGCGCCAGACTTTTGGGACATCCTGTGTGTGTG
>JAQIWH010001142.1:0-35167 GCA_034695005.1 Cryptops parisi | reverse complement strand
GCCTAGTCTAATGTTTCAACGGACAATTGAACACGACCAGTTTAATCAAGAGAGAGAAACAACAGTTTCTGGCGTTGCACAACAACAAACTCTCGCAACGCAAAACTACCATTCGAACGGCTACAAAGTACTGGTTTATCGGACTTCAATTGCAGGGCAATCAATGACTTTGCAACTGGTATTTGCGAAACAGCCCACCCTTAAGACAAACACTGCGACCAACGCCCAATGACAATGTGTTTCTTAAAGATACACCCATCCCACAACCTTGGGATAGTACACACATATCCTGTGCACAGTAAATATAAAAGTTGAGGTATTTATATAATATGCACTGCACTTCATCAAGATGAACAACTTTCGAAGGAGTCAAGATCCTTATATATGATTTTAAACGCATTTCATATGTATAAAATGTTACTCATCACTGATCCTTTGGATGCTGATTTGATTGCCTGTCCTCTTCCAGTAAACACTACAAAGAAATAAAATACCAACATTAAAATCATGAAGTATAGGACTTGTAGTTTGTTTAGCTTCAATTATAGATAGAATGATATTGCTGATAAAAATGTTTCAAAACTTAAAATAGGTGCAATCAACTTTATTATTACTATTATTAATACACCATAAAAAAATAGTTTTTGAAAGTAGAAAACTTACAAAAACTTAAAAACCCAAACACACCTAACGTTGTGTTTGGGTAAAAATATTGTTTCAATATTTTTCTGCTAATGCTATGAGGACGTGTATGCAAGAACTTGATTTTACTTTTAAATTTCTTGGGAGAACCCCTCTAAACTTGTTAAGGCCCTGGACCCTATATATCATAAGATGGCACCGTGAAACAGTTGAGCTAAAGGTTTTATATTAACTGTCTTTGATATTGCCTTTAGCAGCTACTAGCAGTCGACGAAAACTTTTTTACAAAGTAACTCCACTTCATGGTAGTAAAAAACATCGATTTCTGTTATGAAATAAATTGTTTAGGCTTACAAATTGGTCATTAAATTCCTATCTGAGAGAGAGAAAATAGAATCTATTCCAAATTATAAATTTCACACGTTAGACATGACATGTCAAGTTGTTCATCAGAACTTGCAGGATTGGGGAAAAAAATCATGATTAAATGTTATAGTAAACAATTAGCAAATAAAGTATTTTTTTTTTACCCAATACAGTGAAACTTCTGTAAGTGAACTATCCACAATTCCATGAAAAAGTGATCCTTCAGAGAGGTAGTCTCAAATGGGGGTACAGTTAAAAACAGTAGATTTGAGTACTATGCATATTAAACGACATTCAGTAAACAAAGTAAAATATTTTAATATTTCAAACATTCAAACATTTTAGCTTGATTGGTAAAAGTAAAACCAAAATCATTGGCTTAAAACCAATGAAAAAAACGATACTGTGTCGTACTTGTGTATTAAACATTAGCACTACCATGTTGTCATGTTGCTTTTAAGTAACCTAAACTGGTGTCAGTATAAATAACAGTTTGGATTAGTTAAAAAAAACACTTTCAAATAAAATTAATTCATGTTAACTAACCTAAACTATAAAATTTTCTATACCTAGAGACCTGTGTCACTCTCATACTGGTGGTTGCTGCTTAATGCACTAGTACGATACTGTAGTGCAGGGATGCTCAACCCATGGCCAGCGGGCCATATGTGGCCCTTCGAGCCCTCAATTGTGGTCCGCAAACGCTCCATGAAAATATTTTCATGTCGAAAAATTTAGAAAATCACATTATACTGCACTCCATGAAACGACATTGCAATTTATTTAGAGTGTTTTTACTCAACAAATTTTGTTTGCTGTTGAATTCAAGTCTAAAAGTAGTACTGTATTTGATAATTGTCTATGACTCTACTATTGTATGGCCCATGACGTGTACACAATTTTCAAAGTGGCGCATGTGTACCAAAAGGTTAGCACCCCTGCTGTAGTGTATCCCCCAATCTTAGAAGGAAAAATTCTTTGTAAATGGAGCATTCGTTAAAGTTGACTTGGGAAAAAAAAAACTAATAAAAATATTTGTAAAAAATAAAAAATAGCATTGAATGGCTTATTCCAGTGAATGGGCGTTAATACACAAGTACTGTACCACCTAAAACTAAAATGTACACCCATAAACATGTGGTGACCTCATACAAAAGGCTGCTCGTTAATACACAACTACCAATGAAATTTTGAGTTAAGGTTTTAACTGCATTTAGCTTTTGTATTCAAGACATCACTCATGCCCTCCCCCCGTGCTACAGCAGGAGTCTACTTCTAGTTTTATCTATAATTTTAAAAAGCTATATATTTCACGATTCTGCTGAATTTGCCTCATAAACTATTTCACGATTCTGCTGAATTTGCCTCATAAACATGGTTGGTGAAGTCATAGTAGTTATCTTATCTAAACTCTCTCTGGTGTCTAAGAATTTATACCAGGTTAGGAAAAAAAAATTAAATGTTTATTTGTGCTAACCTAACCTGGTGAATAGACACCATTAAGAGTTAAGGTTAAGAAAAAAATAACTATTACTACAGCACGACCAACCATGTTTATCAAGGAAACCCAATAGTACCATACCATTTAATAAACGCATGATAGCTAATGGTTTAATAGAAAAAAACATTTACTCTGGTATTATTTTTGTGAGGTAATGACTTTTGGACCAGCTTTTATAATACCTTGGACAATACCAGTATATAATATTTTATCTAAATTTTACAAGTCGTCAATTGTTCAAAGATAATAAATTGTTATTCAATATTTTATCAAAATAAAGTAATTAAATTAATTCATCACAGACTTTCCTCACTTTGACTTTTGAACCACCCTGTATAATACACGTGTTTTTAATCTAAATTTTATACAAAAAAAATTTAAATTGTTTTAAATTGTTAGTCAACAGTTTATCAAAATGATTTAAACTAATTAAATCAATTCACTGCAGTCTCTGTTCAGTTTATGACTTTTAGACCACCCTGTATAATACCACTAATTGTTTTTTTTATCTAAAAGTTGTAAATTGTCATTCTGTAGCGTTCCCCCTTATACCCCCCCCCCCCCCACTCGTATGAGAGTAGAGATAACCTGAGAGGGAAACCCACAACACACCCACTTTCTTGACTATGCTATTTTAGTGCTTCTTATTATGTTAATTGGTGGTATAGTGGTATTATTCTGGACCAATTATGTAATGTAATGTTAACTTCACTTTAGGTTTAAGCACTAAGGGTGTAAGGTTCGAATCTGGAGCACCAAGCCCCTTTAAGAAAAGAGACTCGCTGTGCTTTGTTTTGTAATTGTAATTGGTTTATTATAATTTCTTCACCACTTCAGCTTTAGTTTCGTTTGTTTACTTACTTTTGTTTACATTAAGCGTAATCCGGGGTTGGATTGTATTTCTCCTAACCTTAAGGTAGACTTTTTGTCATTTGTCCTCGCAAGGGACCCTAACCTTAACATGACGTCATAACTGTTTTATTAGAATAAGGAATCCAAGTTTCACTAAGGAATGGAAGTGCCTTTTTTCATCTTTTTATTTACAGTTATATGTCGAACGAGTAGATTTTTATCCTCGACTGTCTTTTTGATGTAACCTCGTGGGGTTAATCAAAGAGGAGGGGTAGCGCGGACATGACAATTCAATATTTTGTCAAAGTTATACTAACTACCACAATTAAATAAATTTTAAAAAAAAACCAAACGTTAAGTCATAAAAATAAAAAATTGAATTAAACAAATAAATGTTACTTATTTTATAGTTAACAACTTTAAAGTTAACAAATCGATTAAAAAAATATTTTTACATAATCGATGATCAGGTAAACAAGAGAAAAATGAACTGACAAGTACTGTATTTGTCGAACGCAGACGCCATTGTTCTATCTGTTACGCATGCAACAGGTAGAGTAGAAAGTGAAACTTTTAGGCCTAATTCATTAAAAACAATAGTGTGCCAAATCCCTACGAATCCCGTATCATTCAACCAATAACCTTCGTGCGAAATTTCAAGACTTTTTTTTTTTAATATAAAAGAAACGTTAAAACCGCCTACTAAACTATTTAATAGATTGTTGCTGATTTAAACATCAAATCAGTTCAATGTAAAAGGTCTATAAATGAGTAATAAAAAAATCATAAAAAAAAAAAAATTAAACGTTACTAACTTTAAATGACCAAGTTTATTTTAAAGTTACAGTTACTAAATATTGAAAAAAAAAGTTAATTACCTACTCGATTATTTGAAAAAAATTTGATGGCAGTTAACACTTCATTACGACAAGTAGCAGACGATCAAGCTTAATCGCTTTCACGGTTCCATCACGTGACGTAACACGATAGAACACGCAAGTATTATCACGTGATGCACCAGATTAAAAAAAAACAAACTGTTTTAGGCCTAACTAAAAAAACAAAAAAACGCGCCAAAAACTTTATCCAGCCGTCGTATTAAGCATTAACTTCAGAAAATTACATTCTTTCTCTGAATCACCTGACACTGTAGTCATTTTAAACAAAAAATGGAAAAATAATATTAATAATAAAAAAAAATTATTTCAAACATTTAATATGATGCTCCATTGCATCATGACATATTATACTTTAGTATATGTCATACTATTAATTTTTTTTTAAAAAATAGATACAAATTACTTGTTTAAAATCATCTCAGTTATGTTTATTAATACATTGCTTTGATTTCTATGCAAAAATAATTAAAGTGTCAATGAATTGTTTACTAACTATTGTCGACTGTCGACGAGCTCAGAAAAATGCATCTTTCCCGTCCAGCATCTTAGCGTCGAATGTGGCGCTGCGATGGGAAGCCCAACTAAAACCAGATAATTTAAAATCGTTAACAAATTTAATAGTTAACCTAAGTATTTTCCACTTTTATCTCTGATTAAATCTAAATTGTAGCTGATTTAATTCATCAATTAATTTTTTTTTGACAACCTGACTTTTAGTTCACCCTGTATATACAGTCGACCCTCGTTAAACCGCCCTCCCACCCTATAAAGTTGCCGGATTAGCAAATTTTCCGAACTAGTGAAGCTTAGGGGAAAATGACAAATAAGCTGTAAATAAAAATAAATAAAATTGTAAACTAGAGTATTCCCTGTTATTTTTACTGTAAATTTAAGAATTACGAACCAAAAGTATTGACCGTAAATTTAAAAATCATGAACCAAAGTATTCACTGTAAATTCCAATTGCCCAACCATAGAAGCTGATACCGGATTAGTAAATTCCGGATAAGTGAAGTGCAACCTGTACTATGTGACTTAATTCCTCTAAATAAAAATCAAACACGAAAAAAAAATGAAAATAATAAAAACATTGAAATTTGAGTAAATTAAATCAACATGGTCCAATTAATTAAGAAACTATACTACAGTACTTAATATAGTCATGTTACAAACTATATTTAATCTAATAATAACAAACACTAACTAAAATAATGGTGATAAAACAATCATAAAAAAAAAGAAATTGGTGAGTAACAAGCAAATAAATTTTACTCACTTTACATTATCAACTTTAAAATTAAGGTAAACAAATTAAAGAAAAAAATATTTACATAATCGATTACCAGGTGTATAAGAGAAAAAATGAATTGCCTTAAATGATTAAACCAAGTGTTGAATTTTCCCAAAGTTGGACGCCATTGTTCACCTGTTGCAAGTACTGTATTAGCAGACGATCAAGCCATCCAAGCTTGTCATCGTTCTATCACGTGACACAACGGTATCAAACATGCTAAAGAACAATCACATGATGCAACAGACGAAAGTCAAATTGGCGCCAAAAAAAAGGCGCCAAAAAAAAGGCGCCAAAATTTTTAGCCATCCATCGTTTTAAGCACATTAACTGCCCAAAATTACATCCTTTCTCTAAATTTTTTAACATTCTCTACCCAATAAGTCTTACAAAAACTAAATCAACATAGGCTAAATAAAAAATACTATTTCAAATTTTTAATATGCTCCATTGAATCTTGAACACATCGTCCAAAAGATTACCACTGTACCACTGTATTCAAATTAATTATTAAAAAATATATAAACCATCAATTCTAATTTTTTTTTAAATTAAGATTAAATACAAATTATACTTAAACTGATCTAAAATCATCTCAATATTTTTACTGCTTTGGTTTCTATTCAAAACTAAGTAAAGTGTCAATAAATTGTTTACTTTAATAGTGTCGTCTATAAACGGAGCTCAGAAAAAATGCGTCTTTCCCATCCAGCATCTTGGCGTCGAATGTGGCGCTGCGATGGGACGCTAATTAAAACCAAAAGTACGCTAGTTGTGGATTAGCTGGTTTTAGAGCTAACTAAAACCAGATAATTTAAAATTTTTAAACAAATTTAATAATTGACCCATATTTTTTAATTTACTTTTTATCTACAATTGAAACTTAATTAGTCACTAAGTAATTTTATTAATTGCGATAATAAATTTATTTAGGTATTTATTTTCACACGTAAAACGATTACATAATCAAAATGAAGCTATGGAAACAACTCAAAAATTAAAATAATTACTTTTTTAATAAAATTGCTTTTTTCTAATTAATTTTTTAACATTTACCAAAACTAATGGCTGAATACTGAAGAGAAACTTCTCTTTTTTAATTTAAAACCATCATTAGACCGAATTGTTCAAATAATATTCACGATTTTATGTCAACTCTTTCATGTCACTTGTAAAGAAAGTAAGAAATAACTAAAAACTTAATCTTTCAATTAAATAAATATGAATCACTAATCCATGATAATTAGAGCAACGTGTAGTCAATTTTTTTTACGATACACAAACAAATAAACTTTTCTCACCAACTGCGTAATACGGCAACTCTAATGTAACATATTGGGTCATTATCACATTTATTTAATAGTTAACACAAGTTACAGCTGCAATAAATTATTAATTTGTGTTTTAGAACACACAAACGAAGTTGTTACATTCATTCTTAAGAAATAACGAAGCTCAATTCTCACTTGCAATCACACAATCTTCATATCAATTAAATAAAATTCTCATATTAAGGTATTTCCTATATATAGAGTGAGTCAGTAATAGCTGGCAAAACTTTACAGAGTGGGTACCAAAACAAACAAAAGAGCCCATATAAACTTATGTCCGGAAATCATGTTTCTGAGTTACCAATGGATGGTATTAATACACAAGTACCACCTAACCTAGCCTTTATACACCATAAACATGTGGTTACACCATACCAGTGGCCAGACATTGATTTGCAAGTACTGCCTAAACTAGTTATTATACTCATAAACATGTAGCATTGAAAGGTTTATCCCAGTGAATGGTCGTTAATACACAAGTACCGTACCACCTAAAACTAAAATTTACACCCATAAACATGTGGTGATCTCATACAAGAAGCTGCTCGTTAATACACAACTACCACCAACACCTATCAGGGCCATCTCATCCATTAGCCCAAATAGACACAGTGCCTAGAGCCTACGAACAAACCCACAAAAGACCCACAAAGTTTTTGATAAATTTTTGATAAAATTAACTTTTGAAGTTGCTTTTTAATAACGTGAAAAATTACAAATATAAAACTTATAAATAAAAACAAATGTTGATATTCAATTATAAGATGCTCAGTATAAAGTGGAAAAAAATTCTGGACAAGGGGCCCCAAAAAATAAAAGTGCCTAGGGCCTACGAAGGTGATGAAACGGCTCTGATACTTATAATACCCATAGACAAGTGACATCCCCATACAAGTGGCTTTTCGTTACTGCACAAGACACAAGTACCACCAAAACTAGTATTTATATCCATACACATGTGGCAACCTCATACCACTCACTTGTATTTTAAGTACCAGCCACTGGGATAAAGGTGCCACATGACTGTAGTTTGTTATTTAAAAGAAAGAAAACATAAATTTTATGATTATAAAAAAACAACAACCAATTTTAACATTTACTTTAAAATTAATACATTTTTGTTCTAACTTAAACTAGTATTAATACCCATAGACATGTGGCAGCTTTTTACCAGTGGTTGGTTTTTATGGTAAAAGTACTTCTCCCCCCCCCTTAATTTTTTAACATTATAGTATGCTAACTCACCGCTGCTTTGGGAGTCGTTTGTTGGATAGCGTAAGATGTATTAGGTCTGATTGAGATGGTGCAAAGATGTCCAATCCACAAGTCAATGAGCAGCAAGTCTGGAAAAGAAAAAATTAAATAAGTATTATTAATTATAGCCAATATGAAATCCTGCATTGTTTAAGAAACAACAAAAGATTCAATATACAGAATGTCCACACATTTATTTTTACTAAAACTATTTTTACTAACACTATTTCAAATGAGCTACAGTATTTATTCGAAGTGACCAAGATCTGCCACCTTTTACTTCATTAATTTAAAGCAATTAAATTTATGGATTAAGTTAAATCCCTAAATCATGAAATAACAACTAACGGCTGTTTAATAACTCAACAAAACAAGAATTTTGAAATTTAAATCGTTTTTAAAGTAGACTATCACTACTGCTAACAACGACCGAAAGCAGAGGATTTCTGTTCAGCAGCAACATAAATTTAGACTGTCTAACCATGACATATTATACCTTAGTTTTAGTTTAATATGTCATGGTCTAACATAGTGCATTTTTAAAAAAAACTGACTAATAAAAAATAAAGTGATAATTTGCAGGTACTGTACCTACTACCTATGGATAAAACGTTTTTTGCAGGAACTAATACTAATAAGGGAAGGGTCCAACATGTAGCTCGCTCCCAGAGGAGTAGTATATTGGGTATAGACACCATGTCTATGGGCATAAACACCATGTCTATCAAGTGTATGGTCATAAATACCATGTTTATAGGGTATAGACACCATCTCTATGAGATATAAACACCATGTCTATGGGGGGTATAGACACCATGTCTATAGGCAAGTGAAGGCAATTCCAATGTAACAGTCAATTTTATAATTCTTTAAAAACATTTTTACTGGTTTTTCCCAAGCCAACTTTAACGAATGCTCTATTTACAAAATGTTCCCGTCTAAGATTGTTGGGTACACTACAGTACTTGTGTTAAGCAACAACCATCGGTATGAGAGCGAAACAGGTCTCTGGGAATAGTTACTTTTATAGTTTAGGTTAGTTAGAACATACAAAAATTAATTGTATTTGAAACACGTATTTTTTTCAACTAACCCAAGCTGTTATCTATACCCATAAACACAAGTTTAGGTTAATTAAATTTAAGTTAAGTTAATTAAAAGCAACAACTTCATGCCACTTCCAAGGTAGTGCCTGGTGTTTAATACACAAGTACCAAACTTATCGGTTTTCGATGGTTTTGATTTTATCTTTACCAACCAAACTTAAAAGTTTGAAATAAAGTGTTTGAAATGTTAAAATATTTTACTTTGTTTAGTGAATGTTGTTTAATGTGAATGTGCATAGTATTCAAAACTACTGTTTTCAACTGTACCCCCATTCGAAGACCACCTCTCTAAAGAACCACTGTTTTATAAAACCGTGAGTTGCTTGTTTCATTTTATTGTTATATATAAATAAAACATAAAACATAAATAAGATGTTTATGCCCTTTTTGTCCGACATGTTGTCTCTTTTGTTATATCCATCCAGTCCCACTTATTTACAATATTTGTTTTATCCAAGTCATCTTAGTAAAGAATACAAAATCAATACTTTAACACTTTCGTTATTATACCATCTGGATTCGTTATCCTTTACCTGTAGTGTTCTCACCTTAATATGAGTGATCAGTCAAAAAAAAAAAGAAAACAAATAACATTGAAATTTGAGTAAATTAAATCAATATGGTCCAATTACTTACGAAACTATACTACAGTACTTAATATAGTCATGCTACAAACTAAATTTAATCTAATAATAACAAACACTAACTAAAAAAATGGTGATAAAACAATCATAAAAAAAAAGAAATTGGTGAGTAACAAGCAAATAAATTTTACTCACTTTACATTATCAACTTTAAAATTAAAGTAAACAAATTAAAGAAAAAAATATTTACATAATCGATTACCAGGTGTATAAGAGAAAAAATAAATTGCCTTAAATGATTAAACCAAGTGTTGATGCCCAAAGTTGGACGCCATTGTTCACCTGTTGCAAGTACTGTATTAGCAGACGATCAAGTCATTCAAGCTTGTCATCGTTCTATCACGTGACACAAAGGGATCAAACATGCTAGAACGATCACGTGATGAAACAGACGAAAGTCAAATTGTTTTAGGCCTAATTGAAAAAAAAGGCGCCAAAATTTTAGCCATCCATCGTTTTAAGCACATTAACTGCCAAAATCACATTCTTTCTCTAAATTTTTTAACATTCTCTACCCAATAGGTCATTTTTACAAAAAACTAAAGCAACATAAATGAATAATACTAGTTCTGCTAAAACGATCACGTGATGCAACAGATGAAAGTCAAATTGTTTTAGGCCTAATTGAAAAAAAAAGGCGCCAAAATGTTTAGCCATCCGTCGTTTTAAGCGCATTAACTGCCAAAAATCGCATTCTTTCTCTAAATTTTTTTAACATTCTCTACCCAATAAGTCTTACAAAAACTAAAGCAACATAGGCTAAATAAAAAATACTATTTCAAAATTTTAATATGATGCTCCATTGAATCTTGAACACATCGTCCAAAAGATTGAATCTATTGTATCACTGTACTCAAATTAATTATTAAAAAATATAAAAGCCATCAATTCAATTTTTGTTTAAAAAATTAAGTTTAAATACAAATTACTTAAACTGATCTACAATCATCTGTTTTTTTTTACTGCTTTGGTTTCTATTCAAAACTAAGTAAAGTGTCAATAAATTGTTTACTTTAATATTGTCGACTGTAAACGGAGCTCAGAAATAATGCGTCTTTCCCATCCAGCATCTTGGCGTCGAATGTGGCGCTGCGATGGGAAGCCCAACTAAAACCAGATAATTTAAAATCTTTAAACAAATTTAATAGTTGACCCATATTTTTTAATTTACTTTTTATTTACAATTGAAACTTAATTAGCCACTAAGTAATTTTATTAATTGCGATAATCAATTTATTTAGGTATTTATTTTCACACGCAGGACGATTACGTAATCAAAATGAAGCTATGGAAAGCCAACAACTCAAAAATTAAAATAATTACTTTTTTAATAAAATGGCTCTTTTCTGATTAATTTTTTAACATTTACCAAAACTAATGCTGAATACTGAAGAAAAACTGCTCTTGATTAATTTAAGACCATCATTAGACCGAATAAATGCTTTGTTCAAATAATATTCACGATTTTATGTCAACTCTTTAATGACACTTGTAAAGAAAGTAAGAAATAACTAATTAAAAACTTAATCTTTCAATTAAATAAATATGAATCACTAATCCATGATAATTAAAGCAAAGTCTAGTCAATTTTTTTTACGATACACAAACAAATAAACTTTTCTCACCAACTGCATGATACGTATAATATGTCTAATGTAACATATTGGGTCATTATCACATTTATTTAATAGTTAACACAAGTTACCTCTGCAATAAACTATTAATTTGTGTTTTAGAACACACAAACGAAGTTGTTACTTTCATTCTTAAGAAATAACAAAGCTCAATTCTCACTTGCAATCACAATCTTCATATCAATTAAATAAAATTGTACTTACAATGGAATAAACAGTAAATGTATAGTTATTCGAAAAAGATAATACAGGATGAAAATAATTGCAATATTTATTTATTTATTTATTCACAAATACATAACTGTAATTGTAATCAACTGTGAATAATTGTAATATCACAATATTAACCCCTAAGCTAGTTTGAATTCCCTAGTAATTTTATAATGAATTAGTGATAATGTATTTCTAGCTAAAAGGTAGAATGAACCAGCAAACTGAAATTTAGCAACTGTGATCTTTCGTTATCAGTTTTCGAGCAATATCTTATGTTGCCTGCTATCTATCTTATTTCAATTTAACCTCAAATTTTTAACTATGTAATTGACAAAACAAAAATTCAACAATCAACATCAATAATTGCCGTGCAGCAAAATTTACTATTCTACAGGTAGGTAGGCATTTGTGGTTTAAGGACTACACATACTTCCGTTAAGGTATGTCATTTGGCTGTCAACATGAACTTTATTAAATTGAAAAATGTCGGAACGATGATGAGATGAGAGTGAAAGTAATGAAACAAGATTTTATGATTCGAAGAATGGCTTTGCGATGGTATGGGAGTACCCCCCCCTGAGAAAACCTGGCCCCACTTGTCAGACCCCAAACCGATCCCACCACCGGAAGTGGATGCGCTAACTCCTAAGGCCACCGTGGGACCCATTTGCTGTTTTGCAACTAGCACTTATATAGAGTAATTTTTCTAATCTATAGGGTAAAAAGTTGTTACATTTGTATGCATATACTGACTTTTTCTGGCCATACATCTTCATTTCAAATTTCTTTGGTTTGTTAGCCAATCGTTTTCCGTTTTTTGTTCATGCAAGACAACTCAAATGAATCGATAGAAAACACAAGATGTCGTCCTGTAAATCTGGACCCATAGAAGTTTCTAATATTAACGTTTTCAACTGTAAGGAAACTGGTTCCAGACCTATGGAACACCATGTATATCATAGGACGACAATCATATTGGTACTCTACATGAGCTGAAAACAACAACAAAATCAGAAGCATCACACTTCACATGTGCACTCGCGTGATGAACAACGCGATGTTCATTCGTACTCCGGAATGCCAAGTGAATGGAGGTGGACATTTTTTCAATGTTTTGTTTCATGCCTAAGCAAATTGAAATGTCATGTGTTTTTTTTTTTTACCTTTTTTACAGATTAACAAAATTTAATCATTTCTTCCCACTGCAAATTGAAATGCCGAATTTGTATCAATCACTTCAGTAGCGGACTGGGTCTTAAAACCTGCCTGGGCATTTTATTCACCTATCAGAGGGGACCCTTCTTCATTAGTTTTTTATTCGCCCGACGACCCACCGGGCATTGTTGCCCAAATGCCCAGTCCGCTACTGAATCACTTGATTGGTTAAAATTTGGTAGCCAATTGAAATGAGTCTTCTTTCTCGGAATCACCCTGTATACAGCAGTCCACATTATGGGTGTGTTCACTTTAGACGCTATTAGCACTTTTAGAGAGAAAAACCGTCCAAAGACAGTCGATTACGTGCATAGGCCAAGTTAAAAAAAAGTTGTTTGGATGGTTTTCGCTCTAAGAAGTAAAAGCGTTTCAAAGTGAACGTGGCCAATAGAGACAAGAGATAGGTAGTTACTTGGAATTTAACGAGGGCACAGATTGGCCTTACCGCTCTGTCATTTAGCCCTCAAACTTTATTGAAACTGGAAAATACAGAAATAATGATCAGGTGAAGATGATGAAGATTTTATAATACAAGACACGGGAGAGCTCTGAGAAATCATGCCTCTGTTATCAGACCCCAAACTGAATCTATGTAGACAGACTATAGAACTCATATTATCACCAAATTCACCACCTCGAAGTTTTTTCTTTTGCTAACAACAATCTAGTGTATGATTTAGCGTATTAACAATGACATTATAACAACAAAAGAAAGTCCACAAACTATTATTATACAGTAGTCATATGGATATCATGCACAAGTGTCAAGCTTTTGCTTTATATAGGTTTATTCAACAGCACTGAGTTGAACATGAACATAGATTTTATACGATTAACAAGCAAACTTAATATAATTACCAGGAACCAAGTCCAGTAAAGTCCATCATCAATGCAGTCTCTGGGAAATTTCAGTATGTCATCTGAAAGATAACCATGAGTCATGAATTCTTAGTTAGCCTATTAAGTTTGGCCATAGTCTACAAAACTTAATACGTCAAACAAGAAAACCTTCCTATGACAAAAATTTATTGATTATGAGTGTCTACAAGACAATGTGCAAATCTATAAAATGCTAGATTGAGGTTGAAGCCCAAAGTTTTCTGAGTTTCATGCAATCATGCAGATCTCAGTGAGCGAAGCACGTTTGCATGTCAAGTTCTGCATAACAAAACGAATTTGGTTCAAGTTGTTTAATTTCAAAACATTTCATGCAATCATGATATCTGCATGATTGCATGAAATGTTTTGAAATTAAACAATTTGAACCAACAACCAGTAAACAAATATTGGCTATAACAACATTGATTGCTAGAGATAGCACGTTTCAAAAATCAAAACTTACAAAAACTTTAAAAATGCATTGAACCACTTAACACTGGAGAATAGCTCACTATGTACCTCCGTATTATAGTTGTGTATTTTATTCACCATACTAACATGAATTATAATTAGTTAAATGATTAGTTTTTTTATTGACACTTACTGCTATCATTTCCCTTGGCAAATTTTTAATCCTTTTTTACATCAGTTCTCTGTATTTAATTGACAAATTTAAGAGCATAATTTATGTTTTTTTAAAGCATATTTTAATTTTAACGAGGCATATTTTAGGCGCTTATAAACGGTTTTTTAGAGCATATTTTTGGTTGCCTTATTAATGATGATAAAGCTCCCCACCGATTGTTATTTCCATGCAGTGCACACATTTATAACAGAGAAGCCCATCCATGAAGCAACTTTTTTCTTCCAGCTTCAATAAAGATACAGATTACCGATTTTTTAAAACTAACCATCTGAATAATAAGTATTTAGACTTTAGGCTAATTAATTATTCATAACTAATTAGCATTTACGTAAACAACAGTTCAATACAAATTCAATAATTTTGTCATATTTTGATAATATTAATGAAATAATCTGTTTTCTATAAAATGAAAATGGTTTAGAGCTAAATAAATACTGTAGTTTGGTTTTTTTGTATAATCGAAAGTTTACAAAAATGTGATTTACTGAGAGATACTCAATAAATCAAAGATGTAAAAAATTACTTTACAGTAATTATCAATTTTCTACCACATAGCCTATCTATATTTTCTCGATCATTGTCAATGGGCTTTTCATCTCGTACTGTATAAACTATCAAGTGCAAAAGTAAGTGCATACTAAAATACTTTATGCACAGTATCAAAGCAACATAATTGAATACTTTACCATAACTACCTGAACAATCACTCCAAGTTAATAAAAACAATAAAAGAAATTTTAAAAATAGTTTCCCCTACCTTACTGTCACTGACAAGGTGCTATGTTTAAAGATTTCCCAATGTTTTGCCTTCTTTGGCTAAAGGCTTTGTCAAGGGATAAGGACAAGAACACACAGATCACACAAGCAGCACAAAAAACGGTTAAAAATGAAACAAGATCATGTGAAACAATTTCCTTGACAAAGCCTTTAGCCAAAGAAGGCAAAACATTGGGAAATTTTTAAACATTATACCTTGTCAGTAAGGTAGGGAAAATTGTTTTTAAAATGTCTTTTATTGTTTTTATTATGTTGTTTAAGATGCAGAAATTAACTTTTAATCGCTCCAATTTTTTTTAAAATTTAAATCATAATTCAAAATAACAATAAAAAACCCAAAATAGCAAGGTTTCACTGTATGTATTTTTCTTTTCTGTTTTAATTATTTTTTTTTTAATTCATCTACTCATCCATTAATCTACTATAGTCAATGAATTTACAAACTCGGACGTCTTAATTACCATTCGAATCACATTACACATCACACGAATCCTTGGCGGCACTGATCAGCATATTTAAGGAATTGAAAAAACCAAATAAATCACAGAAAATAGAATTTAATTAAGAATGTTTTCACCTATAACTGCATGTACTGAACTGCAAGGGTTATAAAAAATATAGTACCAAACGTGGTTTATTCTACTCAGATTTTACAATCCACGATAGAAATTAGTTAAAATTAAAGGTACTTTCGAACCTCTCAAAAAGAAACAAAACAAAATCATACATTTAATACGTTTCTTTGTTTTTCCTAACCTACCTGCAACATAAACCCATAACCAAGTACAAGCAAATTGCAACATCAGACTAGACGTTGCACTAACCGGAAAGTACCAAATTCAATTTGGGTATTAAGTTTGTAAGATTGAACTTGATAAAAACTGTTACTGTTAGCAATTTTACCACTGATTCATGCTCAATACATTCTAATTTTTTAGACACATCTATTTTAACTCATTACTCATTTTATTTTTACCTACTGAAGGTTTTGTTTCATAAGTTTCGTTTTGATAAAAAAAAAAAATTCTCACCATTCTGCTACTTTAGGAAATGAAATAAAGGAATACGGTGAACTCCTGCGGTTATTGAAGCAAAATTTGACTGTCCGCGGTCTGTTCCATGGAACCTGACATTTGGTACACTTCAGAAGGCTTTTACACTTTATAATCAAAATATGCACTAGGTTCTCGTACAAGATGACACTTGTTGCCTTTAAACTCATCAACAACAACATAACTGTCAATTTCCTCGTCATTAGCGAAACTGAAAATAATTCTCGCGACTGTACGCAGCGCCATTTTGTGAATTAGACGCTGTTATTGAAGCTAATGACGTCACGAAACAAGTTTAGATTTCAATGGGCTAATATAATGCTTGAAATTATATTATCTATGTAACCAATAACCAAAATATAGTTTTTAATTTAATCATAAATAATTTAAAACTGTTCAAAGTTTGTTTATACAGTAAATGAACTTGTAAAAACAAAAACCTAGCTGTGTGATGACGTCACCTAACTTCACTGAGCACAAAATAAGAACACCATTTGATATGACAAAATTAACTGTTCGGTGATAAGAAGCGTGATATTTTAACTGTTTTAGTGATGTGTAAATTTATTCTTCTTATCTCATTGTTAGTTTAAAATATTAGTGTGAAATAAGTAATTTAAACCTTTGGTAAAACTAACAAGATTTTATTTATATTTGTAGATATGATATAATATGGAAAAACGTTCCTTGAAGCTGTTTCGGAGGAAATGAACGTCTCGTTCATGGAAATTCCTTGTAACATAAAATAAGCTGTTTTTATATAAATATCTACACTTTAAAGAACACTGTTAATCTGTAATGCAACATCGAAGCATGATGTCATTCCAATTTGCATACCTCTTCATCTCATTTTTATTATATATTTTGATATTCCAAATTAATGCAAAAGATGATCCTGATTATGGAGTAATGTATCCTACAAATTGTGAAGGTAATTAATATTATCTACAGGTTACTACTTCCATCAATATACACTCGGAACTTGGTTGGTGTCATTCTCAAGAGTTGGTCCTGAAACAAAATGATAATTCCTTTCAAGACCCTGATTTGTGTTGTTACCGTTGGTTGGTCATTCCCAAATTTGTTGCTGAAATTGTATTTTCCAAATCGATGCTTCATATGGGTTGTTGGCTTTATTTTTGATGCGTAGCCTAGCTTCTTTGGTTAAAATTTTACTAGACTTTTCAGAAACATTCTGTATACACAAATCTATAGTTACTCAGAAATGAAATTTTACTTATTCACTGCAAATTGCTACATATTTGAGTAGGTGAATGTAACCTGTTTGTTTGTTTTTTGTAATATGAAAAATATTGTTCTTTTACAGTGTGTAAGTACTTGGCTACGGAGTTGGAAATCCGGTTAAAAGAAACTGGTAAAACACACGACACGATAGAGACTGGTTATGGATTGGATACAATCAAGAAAAAGAAGAAATATAAAGACTCGTAATGAACGTTTATAAAAGTCTTTGCTTTATAATGGCATGTTTTGCATACTCTATTTGTTTAGTTCTTGCACTGATTTTAAACATCTGTTATGTTTCCTTGGTTCGCAAGTCATTTGTTTATGGTACTTATGGCACCCAAAATTCATGTATTTTGTACAACGTTAATTATCAGGGAACTTCGTCTTATAGAATCTATGGAAGAGGTGTGTGAACGGATGTTGCAGTATAACATTCACAAGGAACGAAAGGATAGCTCTCGTTTTGACAAAGGAATGAGTGAAACATTCCAAACGCTCCATGGACTTGTGTAAGTTCAGTTTTCTGTTTTCTTTGGTTTGATTTATTATTTATGATATTGATGAAGGCAATTTTTGGTGTGGTAATTTGAACAATTTGTGAAGCTCTGACATCATCATCTTGCCCGACCAATAGTAACTGGTTGGCAAGAAACTGACGTTGCAGTTGTCCACCAATTGCTAGAATTGCCACACTAAAAATTGTGTGTCTGGAGGTGTTTAGATGAAATAACAATTAACAAATGAAATTTGACAGTGACAAAGGTGTGAAAGTGGAGCTAGGAATTCCTTACGAACTGTGGGATAAACCATCCGTTGAAATAACTACATTAAAATCAAAGGTACTTTTGAAAAAATACATTTTAACATTTTGCTTCGTATTCAAATAAATATTTATATATACTGTGTATTATTTGAAGTGTGAATATCTCATCGAAAAGCACGAATCGGACATTGAAGATTGGTATTTTCATCATCAAGACAACATTCCACTGAAGACGTATCTTTGCGCTGAGAGAGCTTTGCAAAAAGGAGACACTGGTAATTTCAGTTCATATTATACAGGGGGATTAAAAACTTCCTAGCCAAACTTTACAGGGTGCACCAAGACATCAATGAGCTGAATGTACAGTCTATAACTTGCAAACAAAGCTCTTTGCAGACATACGTTCATACGGGTTTTGTTTGTTTTAGTGCCTACCACCCTGTAAAGTTTAGCCAGGGAGTTTTGAATTATCCTTGTATATGAAACTCGTATTATAAATTTTATAAAGTTAAGAGTACATTTTTTCAGAGTGTCTTGACCAGAAGGAAAACTCTGCGAAGAACAAACAAGAAACCTCATCCGCAACACAAAAGAAGAAATCGAAGAAAACAAAAACTTTGTCACCTAAAGAAGACTTGTGAACATTTGTGACATTTTTTAATTTTTATCTGTATTGTAAACAAGTGAATTGGGAAATATTTCACCAATTATGTTGAATGATTTTTAATATTTTATGCATCATAGAATGACTGGACATTCTGTGGTCCTATGACAGGAACCTAACCATTTTTTATTACAATTTTTACTAATTTAAAATAAAAGATATTGTTTTGAATTTGTATTTGAACGTTTGTGTTTGATTTTGATTTTTGCTACAGCGAAATCGTTCATCTATCGTTCCTGGATGTATCGTTTTCCTGAATATATTTTTCAATTTCAATGTTCAATGAGAAGTCAAGGATCCTGCATCTAGGTCTTTTTTCTTTGTTTTTAGATGTTTTGATGAAAACGGTAAATCAGGGTTTCACAGTATTCTATTATGTTTTTATTATAGTACAGTATGTTATTTCAGTCATAAGGAAATTTTTAAACAAATGAGAAAAGGAACAAATTTTGTTAAAAGGAAGTAAGTACAATTTTATTACATGGTGTACAAGCATCGCTGCAAATTTTGGTGTAAATTTGAATTTTAAATTATTCTCATTGCTCTTATGACGCTTTGTTAGTATGGCACTTTTTAATTACAGTGCACTATGTTCATTTTATTTAAGTCACTTGCTTTGCTTTTAAAGCGATTTTCGGTGTCAGCTGATCACTGTAACATATATTGAATAATGGGTACTTTCTGGTTATAGCCAGGCCCAGTCTGATGTCGCTATTTGCTTGTACTTAATTATGGGTTTATTTTGCAGGTTAGGTAAAGAAAACAAAACAATATCATACGTTTAATAAGTTTCTTTTTTTTTCCTAACGTAACCTGCAAAATAAACTCATAATTAAGTACAAGCAAATAGCAACATCAGACTGGGCCTGGCTATAACCGGAAAGTACCAAATAATGTATTAAGTATTTATTAGTGTAGTGCAGTTAATACATAATTTTTGAATACTCTTTGTAATCATTGGCAAGTAAAAGGCGGTTTTGATTCGTTTTAAGGCGGTTTTCGCTTCACATCAATGTTTATTAGCCGCCGTATTAGCGGAACACGGCTGTAAAAAACGCTGATGCATTGTGGGTGACGGTGCCTTTAAAAACTTGTGAATCAGCATTAGCCTATCGAAATTTTAGAATCAAATATAACGAAATTAGAATCGAATAAACCTTTCTGTTTATTTTTTAGTTTAATATTTCGACTATTTTTTTTATGTCGTTGGAAAATTCCATTTAGTTTCTGCAAATGAACAACAGTCTAGCAGTTTCGTTTGCTAGTGCTAGGAAGAGGTCAGCAGCTGAGTTGTTTGGTTTTTGATGATGATAATGGTGATGGTGGATGAGTAGTAGGGCATGTTTATGAAAAGACACAGCAGCCAAGCCTTATTATTTCTACCGATCATGGTTCAACCAAGGGAAGAGAAGCCTATGCCTTGATTTACCGAGTCGCTGGATGAATCGTAGGAAACATGACGAAAATAGTAAGCATTTTGAGACTTGGATGATGGAATATATAAACGGGGCAACTTTCTCAAGGGAGCCACATAAAGGACTTTGTATTAACATCATGACGATGACGGAGCATATTCTCGTATTTTTTCTTCTTCTCATTTTCCACGGTTTCGATCTGCTGTAGATCTACGAACGGAATACAGCGATCTAAACGATGACACAAACAAAAGTTGATTTGGCCATATTTAGTATGAAAGATGAAACAACCTATTAGATGGGGGGGGGGATACAGTAGTTGAAGGGTTGAACCACAGACAATATCGACTGATAAGGGGGGGTATTAAGAAGAGTAATGCTTTTTAAAAGATTCTGAGGATATTGAAAAGTGTTGTAGTAATAGAATGATTCTTATGAAATAACGATATTTTCCGGTTATAGCAGGGCCAGTCTGATGTTGCTTTTTGCTCGTACTTGGTTATGGGTTTATTTTGCAGGTTAGGTTAGGTTAGGAAAACAAAGAAACGTATTAAATGTATGATTTTGTTTTGTTTTCCTAACCTAACTTGCAAAATAAACTCATAACAAAAACAAAGTACGAGCAAATAGCAACATCAGACGGGCCCCCACTATAACCGGAAAGTACCAAAATAACTTAAGGTACAAATAGGAGTATTTGACCTTTGCCCTGGACGTATTGGATTATCGTGTCATGACAGGAGAATTTTGTTATCAGAAGGAGTCTTGTGAAAAGATCAATTTTGTGAGGACAGTCAACAATCTGTTTATTTCATGTCCAGCGAAGTCAGTTGAGCTGAGAAAACAGTCAAATTTAATATTTACCGGGAACTAACTTTTACCCCTGGTTTGACGCTGATAACACTTGGATTAAAGGATATTATAGTTTAATTTGGGACTCGCTATTCTGATTCTAAAAAAAATATTGAATAAATCGGATCAGTGATTATTTTGCATGATCGATGCACGAACATGGACTTTCGCTTAATGGTAGTAGGGATAGATAGCCTACGTGTTAAGCAAAACAATCTCATAAAAATGCAGATGAAGGTCTGCTTGTTTTTTTGACATAAACTGTACTTTTGTGAATTCTCTTCTTTGCCATCTCATTTCAAATATTAGCCATATGTAGAGCCAATACAGTGAAACTTGTATCATTCCAGCATGTATCGTTAATGGGGTATCCATTATTCGATTTCTACGATCCCTTATATAGGACCTTGCATCTCTAATTTTCGTGTATCTAAGTTTATTTTTACGTGGCCCAAAAAAAAAAACGAATTTTTCTGATATCTGTTTAAATTTATTTTTCTAATAGCTTGTTCGAGTGCAGTCACCAGTTGGAACGAGGCGGATCGACACGTCCACTTCTGAAAAAACGTCTAATTTCTATGAAAAGGTGCAATTGGTCACAACTATTTATTTAAACTTAGGGGTGTTCAACCTGTTTTCAACTGAATGCTGCTTTTGTTGACAAGGAATTGATTTGGGATCATATTTAAAATATGACCCTATCCCTTCATAGATAACAAAATAGATGTTAAATAGGACTGCGAGATAGTGATAACAAAACGAGGGCTTCAGGTTGAGCATGCCTGGGTAAACCAAAACTGATGACTATTGGTTTTAATAGTTGGTCTTTTCCTTGTAGGTTTATGAATCTTTTGGTTTGTCAAGCTTAAATTTTGCATTGTACAAAGAACGAAATAAATCTCAGGAGATTATTTCATCCAGAAGCAAATCATTGGCATCCTATGGAATCAGGTATGGAAAAAAATATGGTTTTGCTTTGAGTTGGTTATTTTTTAATGCGAACACCACAGAGCAGTTTTGCTTCAAAACATTTCGCTGATTAAGCAAAGTTGTTGCACTTGGTTGAACAGTTCTGCAAACTTGAGCAATGGTTCTACTTGCTCATATTCGGTGACCTACTTTTTTTGTGTGTTTTTTTTGTGCCTGTTTTTCCTACACTTTTCTAAGGCATGATAGATGTTGCCTAGTGAAAAACTGATTATCAGTTGTGCTATTCCATGTAGGAAACTAATGGTCACCTAGGTCTAAGATTGCCATGTTAAGTGGGGCTCCAAATTACCAGAAAAAATTTGAGGTCTGACCTTGAGTTTGGGGATGGGGGTGTTTCTTGTCAAGGGTGCCAGATGTTCACAGCCACCCTGCTGATAAGCCCAAAACAGGCTGTTTTGCAATGGAAGGGGCACCAAGACATTTGATGCTCAGAATCATTGAGAACTCTATGCATCAAAATTTTTGCAGCTGCAATACATTGTATAATTAGCTGCAAAAGTGTGTAATGTATATATAAGTTGCAAAGTATCTTGCTCTGTACATAAATTAAACTTGTATTTCGTTTATTTATTTTTTATCAGACATGGAGACATTTTATATTTGTTCCCTTTAAATGGAATGAGCATTTTTCCCAACAATGGCGAACACGAACCCAACAATGTTGCAGTCGTCACCGCTTCAAGTACTTCAACTAGCGCAAACTCTAGATTAGTTTCAATTGTGGAAGATGACGTTGACGTTCAGTTGCAAAAAGAGGATGGGAGAATTGATCGACCACGAGACGAGAGATTGTAATTTTTGATGGCTTTTACACTTGCAGTGCTCTCTAACACGTAAATTGCTATTTTTCAGTCACTTACTCGATTCATGTTTTGTAGGTGTCATCACAATGCCAACTCGAAATGTATCCACTGTGCTCCGTTGGAGGTATTGTCACTCGTCTATTTCATACTTTGTGTCACGAAGTAATTGACACTAGGTTCTGTAGGTTTTGAATATGTTATAAATGAACAGCATTTGTTTTAATAGCCGTACGATGATGAATACCTGAGAGAGCAAAACATTAAACATGTTTCTTTTCATGGATTTCTCAGAAAGTTGAAAGGGGGAGCAGACAAGTATAGTTTTCATTGCCTAAGTAGTTGACTTGATGCAAAAGACTCGTTAGTGAATTAGTTTGCAATGTTTATTCACAGAGGGAAGTTTGTCGCCTTAGAAAACATTTCTTGCAAAATAAAATCAGGTTGCCAAGAACATCCACCGTGGCCCAAAGGAATTTGTTCCAAGTGTCAACCAAATGCGATCACATTAAATCGCCAGGTACAATCTTCTGTTTTGTTACAATAAATTTGCCTGTTTTCAGTTGTGGTGGTAGTTAAACATTCATTCATTAATGCTTGCTGCTTTTAAGGTGTACCGTCACGTTGACAATGTTGTGTTCGAGAATCCGCAGTTGGTCGAGCGATTCCTCAACTATTGGCGAACAACTGCGCATCAACGTATTGGCCTTCTCATAGGAACGTATGAAATGCACAAAGATGTTCCACTTGGGATCAAAGCTACAGTGACTGCTATCTACGAACCACCACAGGTCCGGGACAAGTTTTCACCGTCTTTAAGTCTTCCTGTCATACACAGTTTTTGGTGTGGCAAGTTGAGCAATTTGTGAATCACTGTGCACAGTTGCTCAACTCGCTACACCAATAATTGCATGTGACATGAGTAAAAGATAAAGTTTTAACATTTCTTTCACAGGATAGCACAAAAGATTCAATTGTTTTGCAAAAGGATGATCGAGCTCAATTTGTTAACGAGATCGCCAAAGCACTGGATTTGCAAGTGATTGGTTGGATTTTTACTGACCTTATAGCAGACGATATAAAGAAAGGGACTGTAAAGAATATCCGTAATGTGGTAAGTAAAACACTGACTACTGCAAAATTATTGGCGCCATGCGAAGCGGAAATGTTGGAACTCGACGCCAAATTTTTGTAATTTTACAGAGCTCGCATTTTTTGAGTGCCCAGGAATGCATAATGGCAGGGCACTTTCAAAATCTACATCCTAATATATGTCGTCTGTCCACTGAAGGATATTTTGGATCCAAGTTTGTCACAGTTTGCGTGACAGGTATGTTACAATATGATGTAATCCCAATGGCAGGTCTTGAATTTGGCCATCAATTTATTAAGTTGGTTTTTTTTGGGGGGTAAATGTAGGAGATATAGAAAATCAAGTACACATGGAAGGCTATCAAGTTTCTAACCAATGCATGGCCTTAGTACGAGATGGTTGCTTAATTCCAACCAAAGATGCTCCCGAATTAGGTTACGTGAGGGAATCGTCCAACGAGCAGTACGTTCCCGATGTCTTTTACAAGGTGAAATTACAACATTTGTGGAATGAAAAACGAACAAGCAGCAAATGCAATCTTGGTGCTTTTATGTTTGGTTTTGCAGGAGAAAGATAGCTACGGGAATGAAGTAATGCAGTTGGCAAGACCACTTCCAATCGAGTATCTGTTGCTAGATGTTCCCGTGTCTACTCCCATGGAACCAAAGCACACTTTCATGGTCTCCGACAAGAGGCCATTTCCAGTTGAAAATAGGTTTATCGATGGACACATCCAAGTAAGCCATTTATGTTCGTTGTTTCAGCATAAATGTTGCAGAATTGGACTTCTTGGCAACATTTTGTCAGGTTTTTTCGCCATTTGAATATTGTCTTTTTTAACATTTACTAGGATTTTAGTGCCTTGAGTTCTTACCTGCAGCAGTTCGACAAAGATGATTTTCTCTCTGCGGCTTCGGACTTTCATTTTCTCATGTACATCGCCATGATGGACACTTTGCCCCTCAAGGTGATTATCAGCGCAATTATCTTCCTGTTGGAGCAAAATGTCATTTGAATTTTGGAGAATTTTATATCCCTGACAAAAATACCGTATCTACTCGTAATAGTTGATATGTAAAAATCTATTTTTGGCCAAGAAATTGGCATCTTTTCATATACTGCACGTAAGATTTGTAATATATTTTCTTGCACCCTTTAGTGTGGTCTTACATAGCATTCATGTAGATATAGTAGTAATATATGTACAGTTCCCCTACAATTTAGGGGCTTCAAACTTTTTTCAACATCTTGTTGTGTTTGTTTCGGTTTATACATCAATTGTGCTTTTATTGATTAAATTTTGTACTCCCAAGTACGAATCTCAATAGTCGATCTCATAAATTAAGCTTTAAAAAAATTGAACGGCCCGGTGTTAAAGGGCGTTTTAAGTAGCATTTTAACAATTTTGAGGAAAATGCATTTAAAAGATCTGAACACCTAACATTAGAAAGTGCTTCTATTTTTTTGACAAAAGTGTTACTTAACACCCTTTTACAGCAGGCCCTTCAATTGTCTATAATAAAGACAGACTACTTACGCAAATATACGGTGGTCACTATTTTCAGTTCTAATCAAATGAAACTATTCACGTTTTTGCAGCAACGTTTCAGTTATTACATTTTTCTTTGTGTTATAGGAATACATGTCACCATTGTTGGAAGCTGTTAAAAGCAAAGATGCGGGTCTGGCCAACGAATGGGCCAAGAGTGAGCAGTGGGCAACAGTTGAACAATTGATGGCTGCTCAGTGTAAGACAAATGTTTTTAAATTTGAGTCTTAACCTTGGATTTTAACTTCTCATCCACCCCTCCCCAAAAAGTGTTTGAATCTGCAAATGATTGAAAAATAACCAATTTTTATTTCAGCTGTGTCATCACCGTCATCGCCTAGCCAGGCTTCGACTTCGTATGTGGATACAGCTATGTGGACTTGCCAGCACTGTACCTACATAAATAATCCAACTGTTTCTCACTGTGAAATCTGTAGCCTTCCACGATAACTACCGTGTGTTTTCGATTGATGCCCAACGGTGTTGGTTAGGAAGAATTTTTTTGCACTGGCAGTGTCATCACGCGCTTTGCTTTTAATGTCGAGTACGATCGATCGTGATGAGAACTATAAATTGTACAAAAAAAAAAATAATATCCTTGTTACACTATTATTAATTTAAACAGGTATTGGTATATTTAATTTTTTTTTTCTTTTTTTGTTTCATCACTTGCATGACATGTGAAAAAAAAAATAAAAGTTTATTAAAATCAATGAGACATGATTTATGAGAGATGAATTTACATTACAAAAAAGTTTATTAACATAAGATGATGTTCAGATGGCTTTTTCTTTCTTTTATATTACTTTTTTGTCATTAAAAGATGCAATATTGTAATTATTTTTTTTTAAGACTTGCCATGTTTATGTAGAGACAAATCTTGCAGTCAATTTTGTTTAGTTAAGAAAATTGTGTTGGGGGGAGGGGGACATATTTAGATTTGTTCTACACAACCATTGCAGAAGCAGTATGCACCGTAGTGAATAAAATGCGAGACACGCAACATTGTTGAGAAACTCAAGTCACTTTTGATTTCTTCAACACACATGCACTCTTAAAGGTATATTATTATTATACTGTCTTCCCAAACATGAATGCATAACCTCAGTGACACGTTCAGGAAGCCATGGAAAACCATAATAGACAAAACTAGTCTATGGGTATTGATATTAGTATTTTAAGTTTAATGCTAAAAAATGGTATCTGACCCTGTAGAGACTACCGTATTTTCACGAATATAAGATGCGTCTTGTACAACATTTGACAAAAGATGCTCCCTAGCTGAATCTTACATAAATTATAATAAACTAGATACAATAATCATTTAGGTACTTTGCTGTTATAGCCGGGGCGAGTCTGAGTTGCTAGTACTTGGTCATTGGTTTATTTTGCAGGTTAGGAAAACAAAACAATATACATTTAATACGTTTTTGTTTTTCCTAACATAACCTGCAAATATCAACATCGGACTCGCCCCGGCTATAACAGGAAAGTACCATCATTATATTACTGGTAGAGTATAACAAAAAAATATATGAATGTGTAATTTGGGGTCTTCTGTATTCTCGTGTCTATTACAGCAATCGCAGCTTAAAGTTTCATTGTTCATTGCTAGCTGTTTCTTAGGTGTGCATCTTATAATCGGATGCGTCCTACATGATTCATTTTTTATTCAAACACTCTAAAAGTCGCATCTTATAATCGCAAAAATACAATAGTTTAGGTTAGTTAACCCACCTACCCATAGAGACTGGTTAGTATAGCAACCAATCTTAACTTTTCGAGCATTAAAACACGAAAGCTACGTCGCTATTTTTTTTAAAGGTATCCGAGCTTAAAAATGCCTTTAAAATTTTTCCAAGATTTGAACTTGAAGCAAGGTATGAAGTTGCATTTAATATGAACTTGCTAAACAAAATAAAACACATGTAATACAAATCTCTAAACATACTATCCTTACGACGAGGTCCATATTAAACGCATATAATACTGGTGCTAGATACATCGTTCCAATCATAACTACCAACCGAACATGGCATTGAAGTTGTGCGTTGAATTGTTTGGTGAAGACATAAGCTATGATAACGGCTAAATTAAATAAAATTTACAAGGAACATAAGACATTTTTATCTACAAAAAAAATATAATAATAATAATAATAATAATTCGTAACAGTCAACGAATACTGTACAGCAGGATACTGTTTTTGCAGCTCATATTCAAAATTATGAGATGATATGTAAAGCAATTACAAGCTTGCTTCAAAATGCAACAGCTTTCGGGAAAAATCTTTGCACCAAATCTTTGTGAAAATTAGAAAAGTATAAGCAGTAATAGTTTTTCTTTTTACTTTTGCAGTATTCATTAGCGCTTTATAATCAATTGTTCGTCCCCTTTATTCAGTTATTTTGGGTTTTTTTTAGAGGCGCACCAACTGCCAATCCCCTTTATGCATATAACTTTTTGGATGACTTGATAACATCCATTGATTGGCAGGTCTAGCAAAAATAGTGTAGGGTTTAGAAGCATTAAAAAATACACGCAGGCTATATATATCGATGAATATGAAACCATAATGAATCAATATTAAACACTTTCGATCCCCACACTACTTTTGGTGGACGCTTGTACTATTAATTTTGCTTATGTTTTTTTTCCTATTTTTCCAAAGGTACACAAACATTGCGATGGGAAAAATCAACACCAAATGCAAATTTAAATATGGCTGCCGTGTGTAATGTCGCCAACTAGCGCATTTCTTTTTTTTTAAACATGCATTTGCACACCTTTACAGAATGAGTTGAGAAATTGTACTCCAGATGCAAAAGAAAGAACCATTTGATAAAAATTTTCCAGTCCTCAAACTGTTTTAATTAGCTTCAAAATTTTTATTATTGGTTATTAAATAGAAAATACTTTTATATAAAATCCTCACGTGTGTTTGTGTTTGTTTTATATTAGTTGAAGGTGAAAACTTCCTAATTTTAATTATGATTTTTCTCTCATTGAAGTTCACCTACAAAGTTTTTCATTGTAAATTGTAGAAAACATTTTTCACATCATTGTTAGCTAATACAAAAAAAAAAAAATAAACCAAACAAAAACGTCCACGTCTCACTGCTCCAGTTTTTGCAAGTTGTTCATTCGGAGGAAGTTGACAACTTCCCCACGTCAATTAATCCGTCTCCAAGCTTCCCAGTCCCTAGACTTTTAGAAAAACGAGAATGCAAACAACACAACCATCAGCTAATAACCTACCAAATGCATTATAAGCTGAACGTGAATTTTATAAATGTACATAAAACTAGATAGAACTATTCTATAAAAAGAGCTCTTCCTTTTTTAATGCAGGTTTGCAATACAGTCGAGCCTCTTTTAACAAAGTACTCCTGCAATGAAATTTCACACATTGAATCTTTTCAAGAGTGAAACTGTTTATCATGTAACGGACAAGCACCAGTCAGCAGTGATGGGCAGTAGTTGAACTGCTAGTTGAATTACTTTTACAGTAATTAATGGGTAGTCATAACTACTTTATGCAAAGTAATTACAACTACCTAGTTTAACTACTACCAATAATGCTAATAAATAACTACTGTAAATTTTCAGAAATTTGCAGTGCCGCTGTAGAGTATCTTTTTCTTGGTGGCCGGAAAAATACACAGGAAAAAAACGCACAAAAAATTCGCAAAAGATGCATTTGGTTAGGTTGGGTTAGATGCGCAGAAAAAAATGCGTTTTTCCTGTTAGCATTTTTCCCATGCGCTATTTTCCTAGATCTTTTTCTTTATCCTGTATCGTTTCTTTATACATCCACTGGTTTTTATGATTCTTTGTTGCCTCCTACATGCTAAATATATGGGAAACGCTATATGCGATAGTTTATGCATAATCGGGTTTTTTGCTTCTTTTTAAACCGGCAATCTTGTTTATATGAATTAGAGAACTCATAAAACTAAGTATCAAGTGATTCCTCTCATTAGGAAACCCAAAAATTCCTCAGTGACTTTTCAAGGTTTCCTAACGAGAGAATCGCCCTGTACATGACTCCACACAGTAAGTGAGAGGAAATGGAAAATTGTTTACTGATTTACTTACACTTCAGCCGACTTTTTCCCACAAGGGTTGTGCTTGCACTAATTAAAATCAATGGACGAGGCTCGACTGTACTGATTTAGCGAGGTTCATCAAATAACAAAATTTTTTCATTCTTAACATATGAGACAAAATGAGGTTAAAGTTGGGTTGAATCAGTATGAAAGTAATTTTAATCTTCTTACAACGCGACTTACTCGCAATGGTTTTACAGAATGTGCTCACCACATTAAGCAAGGAAGAACAACGCTCGATGACCTTATAAAAAACTATGCCAATAGTCAATATGAAAATGACCATAATTTCCATAGCCTACCTGGATTTCTTCTGATATTATAATGAATCGGTCTTAACACTCGTTCTTGTGGGTCATTGGTGGAAATTCATGATCATCGTCCAAGCGAAGGGTTCCTTTGGGTGGAGATTCAGTAGCCGATTTCATTTCATGGAACTTCTGCGATTCTGAAACAAGAGAACCGATATTGAAATATTGGCATTTTGCTTCTTATGTTTATGTATTGGGTTATTCGATACTCCCATTGGGTTAAAAACTCACCCCCCCCCTAAAAAAAAAAAAGTCACGGGAGGGTTATCGAACAACCCAATATCCCTCAACTCCTTTTAGTCTAACTAGAGCATCGAAATAACTGAGCAACACCAAAAATGCTATTAGTTACTAGTAGAATTTGCTTAAGTACATACAAAATATGAACACAAGTTGATTTCACAGCCACGCTCTTCCTTAGCAAAATGCATATCTTCAAACTTCATCTCAAATCAATTTCATGAAATTCGATCAAGAAAATTATTTTTTAGAAAAAAATTAATTCCAAAACACGTCATTTCCAAAATGTACACACTTCATCATTGGTTCAGATTCTAAATGGAAGAGCTCAATTACCGGAAATTCCTAATTGTTTCTGTCGAAGCAGTTTGTCTTAAGCAAATTCTATCAAAACGAACTGGTTACAATAGTTTTAATGCTCTAGTCAGAATGAAATTATAGTGCACAACACTAACAAAGCAATCAAACACTCATCTGTACTACATAACTAAACAGCATTAATAATGCTAATGAATAGCATGCACCATTCTGCATTAATATATTAAAAATTATGCTATTTAAAAACAAAAACCAAAAAAAAAACACCTTTACAAAATAATATAAACTGCATGTGAAGTATTAACATAACCAAGCCATTTCAAAGCATGTGGACAAGTGAGTGATGCGATAACTAATAAAGCAAAGCCTGACTTTAAGTACCTAACCAACTTCTCCAGTGGTTCCATCAATCATTATAGTGATTTAAGCCTGATAAATGTGTAATATTGTGATTGAAATTTACATGTTTTCAATTAAACGATCACATTCCTTGTGGTTGAGATCATAATAAACCAAACAAATCTAGGCCATAGTGAACCATAGATTTATAAGAATTTATTATAAGTTAGCCTTTTTACCAGGAATGTTGTCATGTTATAAACCAATTACTACGACGTATACAAATAGTGATCACTTTACATCATAGAAGTTATACTTGGAATAATCATCATTTCATAAAACCATGACATTTGGTCATGCTCAAACATAACAATTTGTAGTCGAGGACTATGCATCCACAGTCTACTAATAAGCGTTTCACGCACATGTAACATATCAAGCAAATCACTACTACTACTAACATGCATTATCAATTTGTGACATCTGTGCAATCCAGAGTAGTGTTTTCCCACAAGAAATGATTATAGTAGTGCAGGTAGAAAGATAAGCAAAATTAAAAACAAAGAAAACAAAAAAACAATAAACCTTTTTTGTTTTTAAATTGAAAATAAATTGTTTACGAAAATCCATAGCTACCAAAACAGGCAACCTATGCAAAATAAAGGAAGCAAATGCCCACATGGAAGCATCAGCATCTTCCCCTCAGCAACGTACAAACCTGTGAGCGTCGCCTGGGGATGAGGCCCCTTCACTACACCTGCGTAGCTGGGTGAGCCTGTGACCAGAGACATGGAGGACACAAGAATAAGTTTGACAAACCGCGTGCGAATGTTCACCACCACCATAAATGTATAATACTACTCAAAAATGAAAAACATATCCCAAGCATCCTGCAATGACTACCAAAGACAAAGATCGTAAACCTCAAAATATTGGTAACTACTCAATTAAATACCATCATAATTTTTTTTATATATAACTTTTAACAAATGATTCCAAGTCTTGTTTTTACTGCACCTGTCCTTTTCTTCATCTGAACTTGGATGCGATCAATTTAGTTTAGACACCAGACCATGTATTGCAATTTAAATTGGGAACGATGCAGGTAAAACAATTGGTGATTAGATTACCTGCTATCAGATTGAAGCCCAAACTACTAGTTAAAATTATGTATTAAATAAATCATAAACATATCAGCGACTGTTGTCGCAACTTATGGCACCTACCGAGCCCAAGACCCATTCATTATCATTATCATTCTTGTGATATCTTATTTACATCAGTTATGAATCCAGACAAGCTAGTTTCGACATGAAGGGCAGACGTATGCTTAAGAATAACATTAATGAGGGGAAAAACTCATCTTCCGAGCAGAATTAGCCACACATCAAATTTCCAGTTTGTGAAAACAAGCACATACAAATTTCAACTTTTTAGATATTGGGTCACAAATGTTCCTAAGGATGACACTCATTCATAACCCGAGAAGGATATGCATATACATCATGCATATACATATACATCTGAGTTAGGATGGTCCTTATAATGCAGGGAAAGACAAAAGTTTTATTCAAGTCAGGACACCAGCCTATATTGTTCCTATGTTCAAAAAAATAATATTCCCAAAATTTGGCCCATTTTAGATGAAATTTACAGGTTGCTTCCATGGTATGAAAATTAGCTTCCAACATAGGTAGTTACCCAATTTTAACCCAATTTTCAGATCTTGCTGGCCAAAATACTGTTCAAAACTAACCTGATATTACCAAAATTACGTTTTTTCCACAATGACACAAATTCAGAACATTTCTCATCCATTTTATAAAAATTTGAAAATAAGGACCATCCTAATGTACATTTGGCACGTAGTCGCTTTTTATCATTCTTTAGAGTTTTTTCACTGATAACTTTTATGGATCACCAATTAATAAGCTGTACTTTGCTTCCCGATTTCTAGAATCAAATATCAATTAGAAAATTCCATATGATTCATCCAATTAAGTTCAGTTATGTTGCAGTAATAGGATAGGCATTGGTTTTATATAGCACCACCCTTGAGGCTTGGGTAAGTTTTATAATTGATTTACAACATAGAAATTCACGAAGTCACCATTTTGTTTCTTGTTTGGCTACATGTCGTGCCATAGAACCAAGACCAATATGCACCAAAATCACAAACAGCAATACCAAGTTTTTTACCATTATTTCAACACTATCTCATTGATGCATACATATAATATACATCCAGCATTTTAACAACATGAAACCCTTTAATAAACCAAACAACAGTCAATGAAAGCAACCAATCTTTTGCAAATACTGAGAACTACTGTACAGTACACCGCTTCCCGACTATAAAACTAATTTTTTATACTATGGAGTAGGCTATACCATGCATGGGTCTTGCTGCTCGACACTTTCCCAGTAATTTACTGTATTTACAGCTATAGCATGGTTGTCCTGAAACGTGGGTCACAATCTGCCCCCTGAAACCCTTCAGTATAACAAGAGAGCGGTGCATTAACAAGTGCTCACCAGCACATTCTCTTCTTACACAAACATGATTGGTCATTATTGATCCAAATTAATTTTTTGATCAAGTACGCCAACATTAGTACAAATGAAGGAAGGTTGCAGTTTTTCTTAACTTCAAACTATGAGCTTCAACGAACTGCCATTGCTTTAAACACTGCCAGTTGCAATTCTGAGTTACTAGCTCAGTTGCTTCTGTGTGTTTCCGGTTCAATCTTATCCAAGCAGAATGAAATACAAAACGGCCCACAAGCACACCATAAAAAACTTAAAATAAAAAGTGGGAACTTTTATTTACCCGGAGTTGCAGCCAATTCAGTTTTCCTTACAGTTGATGCGTAAGACAGATTGGATGTGCTGGCAGTATCCCCAAATGATGTTGACGGAACTGGGGTCGGAACAGATTCGCTGGTTAATGGAACCACGTCTTGCTTACCATCAAGTCTACCAAAAAAACCAAACAAGAATTGTGTTCTCTTTAAAAACCGTAAATACAATACCACACACATTCAGAATTTGCTAGTTTGATGTTCACTTACCGATGCTGCTTAAGAAGAGGGCAATCTCCTCCTTCGTTAATATCCATGTTATATATGTAAAGAAAACCATCCGCAGATGCAACCAAGATTCTTGGTACCTTTTGAATGCTAAAAAAATTTTCATTTTAAATATGTATGAATGACTTCATTGTCCTGAGAAAGAAATTATCATTTTCCAAATAAACACTTACACTGTGAGCGAACAGACGTTTTTGAGTCCTGAAAAAGGCAAATGAACCGTGGCAAATGCGCGTCCTTGGTTCAACATATCCGAAACCTGGGCTGGTAGATAACTTGCAGACGTCATCAAAGCTTTGCCAAAATAACCCATCCATCCTTGAGGTTCTTCGGAAGGTTTACTAAAACAAAAAACGTTAAAACATGAATGTGTAATTTTTAAAACATCAGCAAGTTTTTCTACAAGTTAACACTGTATACCTGTCGTTTGTGTCTTCCAATTTAAATACGTGAACAGTCTCCGTATTGCTAGATGCACATAAGAAAGTAGAGTCGGCACTAAATGCCAAGGAATAGATATTTACACACCTATTAAATGAAACAAATAAAAAATGTATTAACATTTAACTTAACAAATGCTCGGAAGAATGATGCTATCGCAAAAAAAACTTCACCTTTTCACTCCTCTCCGAAATTCAAACAGTTTTGTGCCATCTTGCACATCAAAAACACGGATTACAGTACCCTATGAAAAACAAGGCAATAGTTTTATCATCAGGGATGACATCCTCCACAAAATAAGAAATCTGACAACAAATATACCTTTTCAGAGGCTGTTGCAATTTTTGTTCCAGTAGGATCAAAAGCTAATGCAGCTAGTGGGTTGTCGTGTGCTGGAATCATCATTTTGGCTTGCTAGTGAAGTAGGAAAACATACAATAAGTGTTTTTAGTGGCTAATAGGTGTTCAACTATTTAGACCACTTAAACAGCAATTCATTTATTTTTTAATGTCACATCCCGTTGGGAAAAATACATGATTAAGAATTATATAATATAATCCTTATATACAGTAATCTTCAAATTGTGAGAGTCTGTTACAGGGCTGGTGCCGGCACTATCGTATTTTTTTTTGGGGGGGGGGTT
>JAQIWH010001141.1:0-35170 GCA_034695005.1 Cryptops parisi | reverse complement strand
AAACAGGAATTTATAATGTGTATGGGGTGTTGTGGATGTTTGAAAGCCTTAGAAAATTCACATAAGCGGTGATACCTAATTAATTGTTTTATATTAAGCAAACTCTTACTTTTTAAAAATTTTGTGATAGAAGTATACTTGCCTAGATTAAAAATTGTCCGAATTATACGGTTGTACGCGAATTGTATTCTCCTAGTACGATAATTCGGTGCATCACCCCAAATGATAATCGAATAAGTAATAATTGGAGTGATCTTAGTCTTTATATACATGATTTTTTCATTAAAATTTAAAACGTTTTTTAGTCGTTTCGCCAGATAGACTTGACGATTTATTTTACTGGTGATTTTTTCAATGTGGGTGGAGAAAGAAAGATGTTGATCAACCCATAGGCCCAAAATTTTTATAGGTATGTTTTCATCATATTTAGTTGGTGGGCTGCGAAAAGTTAATTTATTAGTTTTTAAAGGGTTTAACTTTAAACTATGTTCATGGCACCAGGTATTAATTGTATCTAAATCATGTTCAACTAACCAGTCTACTATATGTTTTTCATAAGAAGGGTATACGTATAACAAAAGGTTGTCATCGACATAACTGTACAGTTCGGCGTTTAGAGGTAGGTTATGTAAAGTATTGGAAACAAAAAAATATAGCAGCTATTAGTTGATCCTTGGACTACTTCTTTTGTAGATGGAAGATGGGAAGCATTATTGGAAATTTGAAAGTAACGAGTATCAAAAAAATTATATAGAAGATTGATAATATGTGTTGAGACGCCTAGTTGAATACATTGAGCAAGAACCGAAACACGACACAACTGAACTGAAAACTATTACATACTAATCGTTAATGTTATACTCAAACTTTGTCGGCGTTTAAGATATGTTTTTGTAACAGAGTTTTAAAATGTGAACATTGATGCTGACATTTGGTCTATACAAGTGAAGAATATTTTTTTGATGGTATATGGAAGTTCGTTCCATATGTGGAGGCAGTTATATGGATATCGTGTTCTAAAATGTAATGGCATGTCTTGCTCTAGTACTATTTTGTATCTTTTAGTTTCCCTGACTTCAAGGGAAGTTGAGATTAATTGTGTAATAAAATTTATTGGGTGGTTAAGGTTTCTGAAGCTGAGAGAGATTTCTAAAAGTTTATGATAGATTGATAGCTGATAAACTGTCACAATGTTTTTTTTGTTTTTAGAAAGGCCGAAATTGATGTATACGAGTTCAATTTGTACAATGTTCTAATGATTTTGTTGAAAGATGCTGTGATTATTTTGAACCGATATTTGGGAGCATCAGACCATACGGCTATAGAGTACTGAAGTATGGATTGAACTTTTGTATTAATGAAAATTTTCTTTTTTCGTGTAGTTAAAATATTTTTTTAATTGTTTCGCCTTGTGCACTAGTTTGTTGAGTTGGTCAGACATGTATGTTATGTAGGTGCCAAAGTTAAGATATTTGTCAAAATAAATTCCAAGAATTTTTATAGGTTCAGTTTCTGTGGTCAAATTTTTATTGAAAGACAGTGTAGCAGTTTTTAAGGGATTCAGTTTGAGATTGTGCTTTTTGCACCATGCTTGTATTGTTTGTATATCAGCTCGAATAAAGTAGTCTGTGACATGGGTGTCATATTTGTTGTGTGTGTAAAGTAAAAAGTTGTCGTCAATGTAGTTATTGATTTCTGCGTGCAGGTTCAGATCGTGTATAGCATTTGCTACCATAAAGAATAATATGGAGTTGAGCCTTGAATTGTACTACTGGTTGAGGGTACTCTGGTTTGTGGTTTATGGGTAATTTGAAATGTGGGGTTAGACAAACAATCAATTAAAAGTTGAGTCGTGGATTGAGATACGTTGTGGTCGATGCATTGTTGTATGATAGAGTTTCTGGATACGGTATCGTACGCTTTGCTCAAATCCGTGGATGAAAGTGTTACATAAGTTGAGTAGGGACGTGGGGACGGAATTGGTGAACGTACTCGCTGTATATTTTAATGTATAGTTTAAGGATAAGCGAACTGCAAGGTTTGTTTTTTACAGCTCCATATGAATTTGTGTGGCAAATATTTTCAGTTAGTTTTGTAAGTTCAGTGAACAATACTCGAGCAGCTATCTTGGAAAGGAACGGGAGATTGGCTATGGGTCGAAAAAATGAAAGTAAATTTTTTGGTCCACCTTTGTATTTAGGAATAATATTAGCTATTTTCCAACTAGAGGAATGTTTTTTAGTGTCGAGGATTAAGTTAATAAAGTTGGTGATAATTTCCATCATGGGTAATCCAATGTTGGAAATCAAGTTGAAATTTAGGATGTCTGTTGACAAAGATTTCTTGTTGCTAATAGGCTTGATTGCTTGTTTAATTTTTTTAGACGGTATTTTTGTACTGGTGGTTGAAATTGTATTCTCAATGGGAGCGATTAACGGTAATGTAAGGTTGCAAATGTTACATGGGTTATTGCATCAATTCAAAAAGGGAATGGGTTTTAACATGGTTTTTGGGTTTTAACATGATGCTCTGGATGATGATAGGTTTTGTGATCTTAAAGACAAAATTGTTATTTCCTAAATATTTTCTCTTGGAATCACGTATGAGATGTTTGTATTTTAAGTTAATTTTGTTTAAGTGAAGAGTATTGACAGAGGAGGGGTTGATTAAGCTTTGTTGGTATGCTTGATTAACTAAGTTTCTGCAATTAGTAAGTTCGTTGTTCCATCACTCTTTCTTAATCCGTGTGGCTGGATGCTGTGTTTTAATCGTCATACCGTTTTGTATCAGAAGAGTATCAACCAAATACCGTCAATCATAGAGTCAGTGTTTCCTGTACAGAAGTGTTTATCCCATTCGGGTCTATATGATATAATCTCCTGTGAAATTTCATCCCATTTAACATTTTTGTAGTCACGAAAACTATCAATATTTTGGGATGCACTATGGTTGGATTGTATCGAAATAGGTCTTTTTTGACTATTCTTGAATATAGCTTGGATTATTTTGTGGTCCAGTGGGTAATAGGGATATATATTGAATTTGGTTAACTTAATATTATTGGTGATATATATTTAGTTTATTGTACTAGATGAATGGGAGATTATACGGGTAGGAATAAAAATGATGGGATGCCATCCCATACCCGACAAGACATTGTTCAATTTTTTTGTGACAGAGTTAGGAGTTTCATATGGAGTGTTAAAATCTTCCGAAATCAATACCATTTTACCAAAGTTAAAGTTATGCATTAGTGTGTCAACAAGAGTGTCAATATTAACGTATCAGGGTCTATATATCAATACAATATCAATACATTTGTTACATGAAGGATTCATGGTGAAATACAATATTTCTAAGCCAGATGATGCATATTTAGTAATCAATTTCGGTACTTCAGTATTTCGGCAGATGGCAGCCACTCCCCCTTCTCTGGAGTGGGAGTACATAGTTTTGTAATTGTCGTATTTGAGATAATTGAATTCGTCTGCTACATTAATCCATGTCTCAGTGATGAGTAGTAGGTCAGGTGAATATGACAGTATAATGCCAGAAATAAGGTCAGTTTTATTCATGACAGATCTGGCGTTGATGTATATGTTACTGCCAATGTCCGAAGTTGGCCAAAGTGGGTAATATCACTTAACATTGACTGGCCAATGTTCGATTTTGTCTTGATTTCGGACCATGGCCAGCCAGTTTGCAAAATGGCATAGGGCGATCGGCCAAAGTCGGAATAAAAAAAGTCATGAGGTCAGTCAAATTAGTTTTTTATAGTAAATTACTTTTTTATAGTAAATTATTTATTTACTATTTACCTAACCTAACCTAACCTGACCTAACCTAACCTAACCTAACCTAACTTAACCTGACCTAACCTAACCTAACCTAACTAATAAAAATTATTAGTTAGCTAATAATCTTTTATTGAACTTGATTTACGTTAAGAATGATATTGCGCAATAGTTTAGTAATACAATACTCACAATGAAACCGCTACCGGACAGCACATCAAATATTGGCCGGGGATTTCTCGGCACTTTGGGAAGTGGCCGGCCAAAGTAGCATATACACTGGTAATTTCCGTTACATCGGACATTGGCCAAAAGCCTCGGTCAAGGTGCGAAATGGCTGGTCATTTCCCACTTTGGCCGGACTTCGGACTTTGGCGGTAACATATACAGAGTAATACTCGTTCTCGGCTCTCAGTTAAAACTAATGAACGCTATTAAGTGAAATTTGACACGAAAATACGTTGGTGTATGAGAAGCATGATGATATCATAGGTGGTGCTGAAAGCTGTCGCTGTTAACATCAAGACATTCACCAAAACATTGGAAGTCATAGCCTCAATTTTCCTCCGAATGTTTTCTTTCAGTTCCAAGATGCCGTGGTTTGTTGCGATACACTTTCAACATGGTGATAGTGAACACTAGCTATGAGATCATCATGCTTCTCATCTCATACACCAAGGTATTTCCGTTTCAAATTCTACTGAAGTATGTCCATTTGTTTGAAAATTATAAAGGAAAACCAGGAGACGAGAGCGAGTGAACCACCATATCCTATATATACTCTCATATTTACTTCAGTTTATTAGACCAACTTTGCTCTCCTGCACGTACCCTCCAATCATCCATGTGACGTGTCTATAAACTATCCATTTCGTTACTAATCTATATACAAATCCCACGTATTCAATTTGAAACATCAACAAGCAACTTGTAAACTATCAAAACCAGAAGCCTCAAAAAATACAAACAAACAAAAATTAAAACGTCACTTGAACCTTCTCCAATAAGTTGTTATTACTGCACACATTCGAAAACAGTTCGTAGTACTGAAATAGTAAAATTAGTTAAAATTGTTGACGTGAAAATTGGGTACAAGTGTGGCCTTAATTCTTGTTAGAAATTTTAGCTATTTATTTATATTTCATTCACACCATACGTTTTGTTTAGACAAAGTTTAGAATCAATAAATTCATTCTATTTCCAACTTAGCAAACAAATACGTCTGACGAAAGACAAAAGTAAGTACGCTACATTCAATATAATTATAATTTTATAATAAAAACAGCAGTTTTTTTTAATAAAAAATTCATAAAAATATCAAAGTATAACCAAAATGTTCATTATGGTACCGTAGCATACCACAACCAATGGTAAATTACAAGTAACGATTTTTTGTTGTAACGTTTTTACTTCTTAGAGACGTTTCTTAACTAGTGTCTTTGGAAGTGTCTCATGTACCAAATGTTTCTTTTGGCTCATGAAGACAAAAAGACGATTGACGACAGTCATTTCCTGACTAGAATTTTAAAGAATACCGCCATTGGGACAAAGTTAATGCTCTTTGGAAGGGTTAAGATGTCATGTCGGTAATAAAACTTTCTTCCAAAAAATTAAGCCTTAAACAAAGTTAAAAAGAAACCAACACAAATAAGCTTTTCTATTAATAAGACTATGGTAAAACTAGGTCTTTGCACTCGCAGAAGTCAGTGACCAAATTTGGAACTCAATTTTAATATATACTTGTAGTACGGTATGGAACTAGAATGGTTTATTAATGTTTATAAAATGGTATCGATTATAGTGCAACATCAAACAAATTTAATTAACGTATCAAAGTAATTGATTAAAGGGAGAAATAGCTTTATGATATTTCCAAAGATAAAGATTTTATAATTTTCCAAAAAAAAAAGTGAATGGAATATTGAGGATTTTCCCGAAAGACAATAACATTTTTAAGACATTCAAAATTGACGAATATTTTCAACTTTTCTCCAAAATCGACTAAATCGACAAAATTTCTCCTAATATCGACAATTTTACGATTTTCATTAAAAAAATTACATATGTTCAAATGAAAATCGACAAATGTTTAGGACTTTCCTATAAAATCGACAAAATTTTCACTTTCTCGAAATCAAGAAATTCTATAAAATATCCTAAAAAATCTTCAATTTTTTTAAACATTGTATCACCAATTGAACCAAAATCATAAAACCTTTCTAAAAATGAAACCAATAAAATTTTCGAACTTTCCACAAAATCAAGACCTTTCGAAATTCTTAAAAAAACACACTAACTTACAACACATAAAACATTACAACATATAAAAATGAAACATTCAACCCTCGAGTAAATTCAAAGACTTTTAGTCAAAAGTAAGAATTTATCACTAACTGACCTTTTGGCATTTCCCAACCCAGTCTTTCAATTCCTCTCTTAAAGAAACAACTCCATTTCAATTTACTTCATTCATAAAATAACACAAAAAAAAATATCATCAAACACATAAATACTCAAAAAGGCCAAGAAACCTTCCAAACGCCTACTGAAAAACGATTTCAAACAAACTCTTTGACCGCCTACATCAGTTAAAAACCCGCAAAGCCCTCATTTTTATATATTTTTTTTCAACTCCCCCTTACAAAATTGATCGTGGTTCCAAAGAATGACATCATCGTATGCGCAGAAAGGTACCAATTGGGTATCATCACGCCCATGTGCTATAAATACGTGAACTCACAAATGTTGAAGAGTAGAAACCACTCTGTACATCCATTGAGAAGGAACATACACATCTTTACTGTTCAACATGAAGACGATGTTCAACCTGTTCACATTGTGGGTTGTGCGTAGTATTGCCCTGTTGAAAACGAAACAGTCGTTTACAAAAAGGTAAAACCAGTTCATTTTCATATGTAATATATTTATATACTTTTATATATTTATATATGATTATATTTTTAAGATTCTTCATGAGATTTTAATAGACTATTTTTGTGGTATAGAACGGTGAAAGTTCATTTTTAACCATTTAAAAAAAAACATCAGTAAAAACTTTTGTTTTTACAAATTTTTGTTTTTTTTTATAAAATACATAAAACTGTATATAAATATACTGTGTATATACAGGGTGTCAGAAAATTATCTTTAAAAATTTCATACTAAATGAATAGAAGTTGTAAAAATGATTAGATACCCTGTATTTATAAACTATATATACAGGGTGTCTAAAAATAAAACTTTATAATTTGTATATGTATATACACAGTGACTGAAATTAACCTTAGAGACACCCTTTTAAACCTTACAATTTTTCTACAATATAATTAAATGAATACTAAAGTATGTTTTGAACACCCTGTATAGTGTACTGGTTACCAAATTTGTAACAATCTGAAAGTGTCATACTTTACATTTCTTTTAAATAGCCTACATTTTTATTCAATATAAAAACAGAACTAATTTTCACATGTATTTTTTCTCATATATTTAGCCTATGTGTATACTGTATATGAAGAAATAAAAATATATTTCCACAACTTTAATACGGAGTACTAACTTTTTTAAAGATGATTTTCGGACACCCTGTATATTAGAGAGAAAAAAAAGTATTATCGGTATGGTTGACAAGGCGATTGGTAATGTTTTGCTGTTTAGATAAAATAGCGAAAATTGCCAAGATAGAGTGAGAAATCCAAATCTTGAAGTGCAGGTTGTAGTGCTTACGAGTGGTATGATGTTAAACGAGGAACAGATGGAGATTGAAATTTAATTTAAGATGGAAGATATAAATAACGACCCATGTTCTCTTAAACCTGATACACTAGTCACCAACATGAGAAAGGTCAAGGATGAAAAATTGTGAATCTGGATTTATGATATATTGTATTTGTATTATAAAATTTTAATAGTTATACACTCATATTTACAGTATGAATTATGTCGAATAATGTAGTTTTGGTATATGATAGCACGTAGGCCTAATGATATGTTAACTATTTTTATATTTATTAACGTAAATTCTTATTAAAGATTAAATTTATCGCTATGCATAATAACCCTGTGTATAAAGATAATACAGGGTGTCCCTAAAGTCTCCACCCTGTACAGTAGAATCCAGTTATTGTAATCATGGATGAATGTTATCATTCGGCTATTGTTATCATCATAATCAGTCGGTTCCAAAACACTGTTTAATGTGTTTTATCCATTGTTAAATGTTATCAACTGGATATTCTTATTAAAAATTCCCAAAGTGATCACAATAACCGGATTCCACTGTTTCATAAGCATTTTCTTGTAACTTGTATAGGTGTACAGTTACGTTTTAAAAAAAATGTTAAAGCTTCCTATGTATGGAAATGTTTTAGACACCCTGTATAAATTGTTTAGTATTGAAACTTCTATCAGTAAGGTCTATCAGTAACTTATATCCCTAAATTTACGTACTTTATATGTAAATTCACATTTGATTGGTGAATCATACCACTAACATTCAATACATTTACAGGGAATCTTAGATTTATGCGAGGGTTAAGTTTTGACGAAATTTAGCATATGTTAGAAATTCTCATGAACTTGGCAAAAAAAGTACAGTGGTCAGTTACTTACACACCACCACGAAAAAATAGTGGTACCAAATCGCTTGTAAATGACAAGGATTTGGAGAATTTCTCTCGTTGCATTAAGAAAATCTCATTTAATAAAGTCGCATAAAACAAAAAACTTCTTATATCGAAATTTTCATAAGGATGGCAAAAAAATTCACCGTTCAGTCACTTGCACAAACTTTTTCATCGCACAAAATCGCATAAAATCGAAAGTTCCCTATCTATAACAAGCATAAGGGAGGATTTCTTTTATCGCTGTTTAAAAAATAAAAATAAAATAGATTTTAAAAAAATCTCGTATAATGAATTAGCATAAATCAAAAATCGTATAATCCGATTTCATATGGTAATTTCCCCGAACTTGGCAAAACCACTACAGCATTCAGCTAGTAGCACATCAAAAAAAACATTGCACATTGACAAAAGTTTGAGTTTCCTATGTAGTGAACACTAAACAATGAACATTAGCACATTAGTAAAACCACATACAGAAATCGCATAAAGAAATACGAAATCGCATAAACCGAGAACTTGCCTATTGATATTGTGAAATTGATGAAATGCAGAAAACTCTAAACCATTTCTTTCTATTTACCAAGTGCATCTTACTTGATGCTTTGTGAATGGTTAGTGACGTAAGCTAAATATAAAAAAAAAAACAACAAAGATATCCAACTTTTCCAATGTAGCAATCCAATTAGGGCAAAACGAAATGCTTCTGGCCAAAGACTCGCAATTCCTTTCAGCAGTTTGCCCTAGTGCCCTTGCCCAACGAAGGGTATTACCAAATGGAACGTTTTGGACTTTCCTGGACCAATGCCAAACGTGGGATTCCCATGGTGCTGACGGCTAGATAACAGACAATTCAAAATAATACACTTTGAAAATAAAAATGAGACCCATTTAATCAAAGATTTACGATTGGGAAGTTCCGGTTGTAGAGATTTTCTTGAACATTCCTTCAGTGGTAAGCAAACCGATTGTCGTCGTCAGCTAAGAAGATCAATAAAATGTAAAAAAGATGCTCTCGTTTTGGTGACACGAAAAATCACAGTCTTCGATCGAATGACGTGAAATCGATACCTTCATTTGCAAAAGCAATTTTCTTCTCGTTGCAAGAAACTGGAGTAAATTTGAAATCCAAACTTCTATTGCAGAATGTGGGTTTGAGAAAAAAAATGGAAACCTATAAATAAAATTTAAGAATAACTTTAAATTCCTATGACAATAAAATTTTATTTGGAAAATAGTTGGTATTCACAGATCAATAAAATCAGGATTATGGAAAATCTTTGGTTTTGATATACAGGGTGTTCAATAACTCAAACTATACAGTCAGGCCTTATACAACCTGTTTAATTGATTACGACCGACCCGGAAAACTCGTTATATGAACAGAGATTACTTTATAAAGTTATTAACTCTTGTAAAATTACCAGTGATCCTCTTGATACTTTCTATGTACAGTACCACAAAATGTTTTTAAATTAGATCACATAACGGACGTAGATAACCCATATGATTTGAAAAAATTCGCATAACTTGAACCCCAGTCGCTTATTTTCTTGTGATTTTTCTTTCCATTTCAACAGGCATTTCGTTTCCCTGAGAAGCATAGTTCATTATTATAGTTGAACGTTGATTACCCGAACTTATTGGGACTGATGTGAAATAACCAGTCGTTTTAAATTTTCCGAGACAATCCCGAATTTCGACCTTACCCCGAATTAATTTGAGGCGCATTTGGGACATCAATTTGTTCCGGATTGTGACTTTGTCTGAACTTATCCATTCGGGACAATAATTTGTCCCGAATCTGTTCAAGTCATTCCAGTTTGACCACATTTTTATGAATGAAAACCGTTGCCAAAATTTACATTTTAACTCTAATATCGAATCGGTAAATATCGATACAAACAATGTTTATGAAAGAAGTTTTATTTGTTACCACCCCCTTCCCGCTTGTCCTGAGGAGTGTCCGGAAAATCGAAAATTTCGGATAATCGAATTTCTATTAAAAATTTTATTTTTCAAGAATCAAAAATCCAAAACCATAATTTTAAAACACATGTTATAGTAGCACACACAATATCACACTAAACTTACAAGTTAATTGAACGAAAAAATTAATCAAGTTTTATTTGCTTTAGGGCCAAGCTGCTCATAGTATTTAGCAGCAGCATCTTAGGTGAAAGGAAGTTTCGGTTAATTGAGGTTTAATACTATAGTAAGTTCACTAACTTTTTAAAATAATGGAAACCCATGTTTGCCAAAAAATGTGCACAAAAATACATTCACTACATGGATTGTCAAGTGACAATTAACTGGTTTCTTGTATCACTGAACGGTTCTCGTTGTCGGAATTTTGATCGTGGTGAAAGAAAAAGGAATGCTACTCTTGGAATCTTGTTGTAACATTAGCTCGTTATAGCATCTTTTTACATTTTATTGATTTTCTTAGCTGACGACAGTCGGTTTGCGCTCGACTGTACTTGTAATAGTGGTCACATTCTGTTAATACAAAGTCATAGTACAAAGAATTGTCATACATCTGGTATAAATAAATAAATACAGTACAGTACTGTTTAAGACGTTTCTCAAAGACGCAGCGTCAACCTCGTGGGTGGAAATTTTTTAGCGGAAACTATTGTGAGATATCCTCCACTGGTTGCTCGTTTTAAACAAAATAATAACAATTCGCTATTGTGCGATTCTTTGAAATGGTGCACGAGTGACAAAACGTTCCTGCACCTGCTCTTTTCCTTCTACAATGTTTGCGCTGCGTATGACGAACAAGCTGGCCTTCACATTGGAATTGTGAGATCCCCCCCCCCGTTTATATTATGTTATGTTTATTAAAGCAATCCAAGGGATCAAGATAGAAAATATAATTCATGGCGAACAATGAAAACAATATAAAACAAAACCAAACTAGCAACTAAATCTTCGATATATGCGATTTCATGCGAGATTTTGGCTAACCCTTGCATAAATTGAAGACTACCATATTCAAAATTCTCAGCCTCAATCAAACTCTGGAACATTTTGAGTGCAAAACATTGAAACTTATCTAGTCGTAACTTAAAAACATTTGGAAAGAACTCACTGAATGTTTAAATTATCAAATTCTAAATAAAATTCTTTTTTTACAGGCACCACTGACCATTCAAAATTGCAGAAGTCAGTTCTCTGAGTGTTGTCACAACCAAGAATGAAGAAGACTTATCGTAGCAGTAGCATCCACAAAATCCGAGACGTTCACCTGGATGAAATCAGCTTGTCGAACGAATATGATTTGCTGCGGCCATTGGGTGATGGTTACTTCGGATACGTGCAGCTGGCCCTTCACCGGTCGACTGGTTGCAAGGTGGCACTGAAATCCGTCCGCAAGTCGAACACCAGCAGCAATGACTTTCTGCGTGAGTTCCACTACAGCTACTACTTGTCTCCTCACAACAACATTGTCAAATCGTACGATGTCGCCTTCCAAACACCCCAGTGCTACATTTTCGCCCAGGAGTTTGCCCCACTAGGAGACCTGGAAAGCTGGATGGCGGCCGGATGTGGAACTAATAATGGAACCAAATTGATGGACGAGAAACGAGCCAAGTGTGTTGTTAAACAAGTGGCTTCGGCGCTCGACTTCATGCACAGCAAGCAACTTGTTCATCGAGACGTCAAACCAAGAAACGTGCTGGTTTTCAGGAACGATTGCTCGCTCGTCAAACTTGCGGATTTTGGGCTCACCAGGAAGAGCGGGACGTTGGTGAAGAAAACTAACTTTGGTCTGTCCTACATGTCGCCGGAGATATGTGAGGCGGTCTACAACGAAGGTGAGAAATTGTTTGATCACTCGTAGGCTTACTGATCAATTCATTGTTGTCAAATCGATATGAATACGGTACATTACCGGTAACATAATTGAATCATTATTTTCTTCCTTCATTCTCATTAAATTTGGCGTCGATTTTACAGGATACCACGTAGAAACGAGTTCGGACGTTTGGCAACTGGCGCTAATGGTATACACTTGCATCACAGCAACCCTACCATGGGAACAGGCGGACATTGCGGATTCCAACTTCAATGACTTTGTGCAATGGCAAAAGAGAAAATCAGTTCGGCTACCTCGTACGTTTCGTTGTTTCTCTCCTCGCCTTCAGCGGCTCTTCCGCCGACTTCTCGATCCCAAGCCAAACAAGCGTGCTCCCATCAAGGAGACTTTCAAATACATGCAGGACAAATGGTTGGTCAAAACGACCAGCGACGGATCTTCCAGCAAAGACAAGGACTCTGAGGTGAGTCCGCAAAGTCCTCGAAGTTCCATTGGGTCCAAATCCAACTTAGGACAACTTCTCATGTCTTACGGCATCGAAACGACGGTCGACAGGTCGTCCAAAAGAAAGCGAGTCCACGAATGGATTTTAACGGCGACACCATGACAACGATGGTCTTTCGTCAATACGCTGATGCAAAGAGCTCTTCGACTCTGGACGAGATCCAGACGATAATGTAGCTTGCTGCATTCTACCAATTGCTTTTAAAACCAATCATCAAATTCTATTTTTGTCGACAAAGGATATTCTAATTAATCAGCATTCCTACATCAACTATCAAACGAAACAAGTACTTGCGTGAATGATTCAAAATGCAAAAATTCACTTCAAAAAATCACTATATCAACCACTTGTAGTTTTAACCCGACCATAGGTGACGAGAGACGAATCAATCGTGCCAACGTTTTTCATGAATCACTAAAAAAAATTGATTAAATTCTATATCATCAATGATTTGTTACAAAAACCCGCACCAAATTTATATGCTCGACTAACATGTTTTCCTTATGTGCATTATTTGTACTTTTATATAAATCAGCAACAAACCTTCGGACATCAGCAAAACTAAGTCGTTATCATTAGTCAAAAGATTATAGCGAAAAAAAATTTATCAATACAGCAGAGCTTAAAATATCACTGTTAAAGAATTATCTCTGACAGAAAGGCCTATTTTTAATATTAGTGTTTTTTTTAATGTTCTATAAAGCTGATTAATTTTGGGGTCTGACACCGCTGCAGCACGTTTTCTCGTGGTGCTCCCGTTTCCTCTTGTATCATAAAACCATGGTCAAACCATGGAGATAGAAGGTAAGGAATCTTACCTTGTATCTCCATGGTCAAACCATTTTTATCTTCATCTCATCATCGTTCTGGCGTTTTTGGAATTAAAGCTCACGTGATGGCATTACCTCATGACATTACCTCAACCGAAGTCGGTGCAAGTTACGGAAGAAGTTTCTGGATTTTGGAAACAAATCACTGTTTATTAGTACACCAACTTATAGCAAAACTAACCACACAATACAGGATACTGTACAAAGTACCAAAATAAGAAGAAAAAAACCTATGTATAGCAGTTGGCAACTAAGTCTATCTTCAATATAGTTTCAATATCATTGAATTGCACACGATTGTGTGCAATGCAAATGTTTTTTGTACCGACTTGCTACCTACTGAGTGTCGGACACCTCGCCAGACGTGTCGGACTAGAGAGACTACTGTACGGTATATTGAAAGCATATTAGCGTGCTGTAAAATCTGCTTAAGACGAGCTGCCATGTAATGATGAACTGGCTGGTTAATCTAACCAATTCTTGTCTCTGTTACTTTCCTACAATTTAATCAGTGATTTTGAGAAACAACAAACCCCGACAAGATATCTAAAATTTTATAAGAAATTTCTGTTAATCATAAAACAAAAATTAGTTTTAAGAAAATGATGGCAACCACGAAAGAAACAACGATCATAAATTCAGTTTGAATTGACAAAATACGCACTGTATCATCGTTCGTATAAAACAAATTCTACCCTACACTAAAAATGCTTAATAAAGATTTTTTTTCTAATCAAAGGCCTTACTGTCAGAGATCGACATAGTGAATGTTTGGTTAAAATTTGCTTTTGTATGAGATAACATGCTTTCATCATCGTGATAGCGGCGTACAACCTTATCCGGTATGCTACATACAGATAAATGTCAACTTTAAAAGCGTAATAGGCTAGTTGTTCAAAAACAAAAGTAGCTTACACATGACGTGTGCTAAAGATACCTACATAAAAATGGCGTGTTCCGTTCACAATCAATCCAATAGACGATAACCATGGTTTCAATCCGCTACTGCATATTTTGTTTACAAAAACAACGAAACCGTATGAATATCGACATCATCATATCAAGTATTTTTTTCTACATAACGATTCATTGAAACAATGTTTACAAAACCAAAAATAATAATCGGTGATCATATACTGCGTCATGCTAGAACTCTACATACTCATGATTTACTGTCTTCCGAGAAGACGTTTAACTTACCTATAATGTATATTTTATATATAAATGTGTATGTATTTAGCCTTCATGAAATTAGTTTATGCACCGATCTTTGATTTTCATAATCCATGTGTAGGCGTATATCATTCGATTGACATCATCGAACATTTTACAAATTGCATGAAATGAAAAGAACTAATATATGAACGAATAATGATGATTATTTTATTCTCTTGATATTTTATACACTATTTTTAGTTTACAAAAACATTTTTTTGGAGCACATATTTCAGCACTGTACAAAAAATGTATATATATTATATATATATTTTGTTCTTATAGAAAAATAAAATAATGTGATCACGAAGAAAAGTTGGTGATTCTTTACTGGCGTACTCTGTGCAATACCAAATCTCTTTTCATAGTTCACTCAGAAACCCCCCTTCCTTCACTTCCTGCTAACGTTTCAGGCTTCAGTTTATTTTGATTTTTTGAACAGTGTAGATTTCCTCCCCCCCCCCTCCAAGTTGGAATTTTTATGACATTTTTGGACTGATTCTTACTCAATTCTTAACAGACAAGCTTCCATTCAGTAATTTTTTTCTTCAAGAGTAGGCCTATATTTAATTTTGTATTGAAATGTTATACTTCTATCTCATTGGATACTAAATAGTTTTTACATAATGAACACCAAAAACTTAAACAAATTTTTGGAACAATTTCAAAGATCTGGCTATTGTCGAAGCACTTCATTGGTATGCGAGGATGTACATGTATAAGTTTGCGGATTCCATCAGCTCTCTAGCAGACGACAACACTACCCAAGTTAGCCGCCGAGGCGGGAGAATTTAAACATGCACAATTTTTTAGGTAAAAAAGTTTATTTTCCTATTTGTCATGAGAGTAAAAGGGTTGTTGATTTGATGCAAAATTGCATGAAACGGCGAACAAATATTTAAGATAAAAAGGAATTCAGACTTTTTTTATTATTTCTTGAAAGTTGCCTCAGGTCTAATGAAAAGGCTTTAAATTTATTGAATATTCACCTTATTTATGAAAGGTAGCATACATGACAGCACTAGTCAGCGCTTGCTAAACTAAACACCCGGTTTAACTTAGAAGTGTATGAGTTACCCAAAGCCTACATAGAAGAAATTACATACTGTTCCGCCAAAATGAAGAAAGGTCAAACGGGAAAGTAAGAAATACAACAATCCCACGGCAAGTCAGCAATCTATAATAGAACATTTTTCGAGTCTTCTTGTCAAGAAAATCAGTTGGGATGCCATAGTTCACATTTTGAGGATAATCAGAAATAGGAGGAGAGGGCGATTGGATTGAAAAAAAATATCTTCCTGATACTCTATATTGTATACTCACTCGAATGGAACCTGAACGATAAAAACCTCTTACACAGGCACCAAAACAAAAATTGTAGCAATAACAAAATGTTAGCTGAATTATATAAGCTGTTGTTAGCAACAGCTTAAGCTGAGCATTCGCGACGAAATTTAACAAATCACCTCTCAAATGTGGTCAAATGTAATGGAAAATACGGTTCGAAAGAGCTCATATTTGCAGCGCGACCAGAAGCAGCCATATAGCCGACATCAAATTCCATAAATCATTCGTTGAATAAATCATATGTAAAAATAAAAATATTACATTTGAAATGTTTTGTTCAATAGATATCCAAAAAGAAAATGGTGCCCTTACATAAAAAACAAAAAAACAGTATACTTAGTATTGATTTTCAGTTTTTCATTGCCGTAAAGTCTACCGAGCGTCTACAAAAATGTGTTTGTATGAGGTAGGTTCATACATTAGGTTTTCAATATTTTCGCGTGGAGAAATTTAGCCATACATTATCGCATAAATCACTATTCTTGTTTTTATAGGCATGTAAACAAGTAAGAATAAACTGTAAATCTTTCACCAACAGGGAAGCGGTTCATTCCATCTCCATGCTCTTTCTTAAAATATACAAATGTATGATGTTATGTGTCTACAGGCATTTATTTATTTATTTATTTATTTATTATTCTTTATTCCATTGGGACACAGGGTGGGCAACATACAAAAAAAAATAAATGAACTAAAAAAATCGAATATAATACAAAATACTGACATAGTATTTAGCACACCTAAGTTAGTAGTATTCTACAGTGTATGAGTTATGACTGTTTGAAAAAAAAACATACTCAAATAAAGTTGCCAAAAGGCGATTCTCTTCTTTCTATATTACAACACCTCCAACAATAACGAATGTTGAAATCCTTCTTATAATGAAGCAAAAATATTAGCAAAGAAGATGGAGGTTAGCAGGATTGTGTGTTTGGATTTAGTCATCCAAATTGTTAGAGGAACCATTTCTCATTAATTAAAAGCTATTTATTTATTGAGGATGTGTTAAGATGGTATATTACCCTGTCAGTTAAAGTAGAAAGTGTTTTTAAAAAAATATTTTTTCCTATATTTTATTTTTATCATGATCATAAGGGTAAAAAATTGTAAATTTGTTATTGTCATTTTGAATCGGGAGGTATTGTAAAAAGAAGATAAGCTGTTTTAAAACCTTTTTGAGGAGATGGGCATGTTTTTTTATTGAACAACCATAACACACTCCAAATAACTAGAAACAAAATCATACATTTATCAGAAGAGCATGGAAAAAACTTTATTCTAGTGAAACTGTCCATTAGAGTGTTTTAAGATAAGATAAGCTATCCAGTCGGCAAAGGCAAGAGATTCTGTTGGTATTTTATATGTGGAATAAGGTCATCTTTCTGGTATAACAACAGCAGCATCAATGTTTGGAAAACTCTATAGCCCACGAAACCGATTAACAAAATTGGTTAAGTGTGCAGAAGAAAATGTAATCCAATTTGTAAAATAACTTATACTAAGTATACTGTAATATTATCCAATTTATTCGGTGGCATCACTAGGGGAGTGCAGACCAAACTGGTGACACAATCAGGCGTTACTGTCTGCACCTGTATTAAAAAAACTATTATTTTTTTATGAATCCCTGTAGTTAGTTATAACTACAAAACCGTTTTTCGTAAGCTCGGTTTAAATGTACTGCATCAATATATCTACAAGGCTAAAATTCTATGCTGTAAAATTTTAAAGAAAGACTTTACATTCGAAGTCTTCAGCTGTAGCAGCGCACTGTGTTATGCTGAAAAGCCTGAGAAAGCTGTAGCAATACGCTGTGCTCGACAGGAAAGCACTATCAAACTATGTTATACAGAAGAGCTAAAGCTGGATTTTCAACAAATGGACTCATATGCGACTGAGTTTTGTTTTCCAAACTTGGAAACAGAAACACGTTTTTATACAGTTTTTAAAAACAAAACCGAAATAGCCATTTCCAACAATTTCAGTTGTTGATGAAAATTGATTGAATTTCAGTGTCTGGCGATACGAAGTTTCCGAAATGTTGCACCTTTGGGAAACTCGCGTTAGTGCTTTTTTGAAATTGACCGAGTCTTAACTGCTTTGTCGGTTTAGTGGAAACCCGGCTTAAAACGTTGACTTTATAAAGTGATTTAACTTCATGATAAATCGGTGGTTAAACGTGATACAAATGACTGAACTCTGTATTCCTGACTAACTTCTTTAATAACGTTACGTTCTAGCAGAAATATTTATTGTCACCAAAGGGATGTGTACACGTGTTTTTTTTAAAACCTTCGAATGCGCTTTCACATTCACGCATAAACATATCAAAGTATATTTTTTATAGCCGCTGATCAAAGTTAATGCCATGGGGGTTGGGGGTGATATCATGAACTACCAGTACCGCACCGGGTGACACTGACCCTAGTGACGCGACGCTACAAAATCTATTTCGTTAGTAACAACAAGAATGTACGCAAACTATTATCGTTATTATAAAAATTGTATTGCACAAAATGTCATCATTTGTGCAAGAAAAACGCAATAAATAACGAATCCTCATGTCAGGCATGTGTCATGTTATTCCATGATAAATTGACGATCAGTTGCGAAGTGAGCGTACATAAGAGTAACATTATATGGAGAACATATGGGGAACATTTGGGAGTGCACCAGGTAATGGGTACGGTATGGAACACCCCCGACTTTGTTTCTATGAGTGCCAGAGCCCCAAGTACCCACGGAGTCGGCACTGCTAATTTTGTGCGTATATGAAGGAAAGCCTGGGGTTTAGAGTGATTTTGTAGATCAATGAGATCATAGAAGAGGTGAAAGTTGAATATGAAAAGCAAGATATAATTGATAAGTTGAGTGGAACAACGGCGTAACTCAAAAAATGTAGTTTTTAGAAGAAAAAAATTGGCAACTTCAAATTTAAATTTAAAAAAAAAATTCCTATGAAATATTTATAGAAAAAAATAAACATGTTTTGCATAAAATCTGTTAACTTTAGTTGACAAGCCTCAAGTTACAGGCTAATTTATAAATGCAATTATTATGCTAATTATCGTTCTAATTTATAAATGCATTTACACCGTTTTTCCAAAGATCAGTACGATATGTTTTTCATTATTTTAGGAGAGCAAGCAAGTGTACAACCAGAAAGTGAAGAGATAAAAAGATAGAAATCACAAAAAAAGTTTTGATTTACAATGATCGCGTTCTAGATTTACAATAATCATATTCTTGCTCCAAAAAGCCCGAAAATGCAAATTTTAGACAATCCAATTTCTTTATGCTATAGACTGGTCTAAAACGATGCAATATATGCATTTTATTAAGGAATAACGACGTAAATGGATTCACACTGTTTTCCCACCCAAATCCTCAATTGTGTTTTTGAATGTTGTTATTAAGAGAATAGTATACAGCTCGTCAAAATGACGAGAGTTTTTTGTTTTTATTATGCAATTCATTGTTTTAACTCATGTTGCCTCGCAACCTTCGTTGCAGTTATTTATTAATTTAACTCGTATTGCTTCGCAATATTCGTTACAGTTTGAGGTATCGGATCGGATTAAGTCTCGCTGTCCTAAGACAGGCTGCTTTGTTTGGTCGTTTTCTTTCACTCTTCTTACTGCCCCAATATACAAGGGAGAGAGTGTGAGTGAACCTAACATTTTCCCCTTCTCACCACATGTTTAAGGGGTGAAGCAGAGAGGAAGAAGAAAAAAGCTGACCCTCCTATGAGCAGAAAAAGCTGACTCGACACAACACACTTAACAGATTATTAAATAGGATTGGGTGAGTTTCAAGTTAAATGCATGAACTGATACGATACATCTGTAAAGAAAGAGATGTATTTCTTTAATCTATGATAGGCCTAAATGGTTTAAGAAGGTACGTCATTTTGGGTATTGAGATGGGCGTGGGAGAAAAATTCATAGATAAAGGGTAAAAACAAACATGTTTGGTTGTATGTCATATGATAGTGTGTGTAAGATTTTGGATGCACAAACTTTATATACTATATACAAGAGGATAGATTTTACAATTCTCTACCTTAACTATCATCGTTAACTCAGGTAAGCAAAAAACCAAAACACAAAAATAAAACAACGCCTGCCTACCTTTGGCTGACTGAGTGACTGGGTAGTAATTAAACCAGTAGCAGACTGGGTCTTGAAACCGGCCCGGGCATTCTATTCACCTCCTATCAGGGAGAGACCCTTCTTCATCAATTTTTTATCCGGCCCACGGGCATTGCCCAAATGCCCAATAGCCAGACCGCCATTGGCCATTTGTTATATTGGAGATATTGTTTCATTATGAAACAATATCTCCTAACTACTAACGTTTCGCTGGATAAAAGATGGCATTATAAAAAAAATGAGAGGGGAGTGCAATTGGGATTTTCAATAATCATCATCATTTTCGGGCCCGCTTATCCCAGCGGCTCGCCGTGGGCAAGTTCACGCAGCACGGACCGCTATCTCGTCCGATCCTCCACCTCAGCACAAACATCGACCCAGCTGTTGAGAGAAACTCTCTCAGACTTGGGCCAGTCTTTCCCGAGACATTCTAAGGACATGCCCAAGCCATGTCATCTGAGATGGCTTTCGTTTTGTTTATTTCTTGTTTTTTTGTCTTTTTCATTTTTACTTTCGGTGTTTCGCGTTTTGTTTATCAAGATTTGCATGTGACGAACCACATTAATATTACAGTATCAGATTTCCATACTACCGTACTCCAGGTATTCATCCCCCAATAGGCTTATAAGGGTATATGTATTCAAATATAATATTAAATAAAAAAAAAAATTATGTTAAGTTAATGACAGGGCGTAAAGTGAATCATATTTATCAACCTGATACATTATCTATAATGAAAAAACTTTGACTTGTTATACAAACGAAACTCGTATATACCATGGTAGAAGAATACATGTATTCTTCTACCATGGTATATACAATACAAACTCGTATAACGTGACTTTGTATGTGCAGTTCCATAACAAACAACTCTGTTGTTGGTCATGCATGTCACAGGCATTTCACATGTACGCTGCGTCAGAGTCATACACGTAGCGCCATCAGTTGTCAATTACTAACAACTCTGTATGACAACACTAAAATCATTCAGCTGCCCCTAAGGTTATGATTTGAATGCTTGCGCACATGGTATATCAATGGTTTTTAGTGCATTTCATGTGATATAAAGGTGATATAAATATTATTATTACATACATGTAACATTGTAACAGCTATAATTCTATTTTCAGATAAAAAAAAATACACGAATAGCTGAGAAAAAGTCCCAGGTATATTAAAATGTTGATACCCAGAACCTTACTTCGCAAACACTCTTATAATAAATGGACCAAAATTATTCTAAGAAAATATGCGAGCAGTAGAATTCAAGAGCTGATATCTATAGGAAATGGAATGTATGGATCACCGCGTGCATTACTCGTCGACATATGTAAAGAGAGGTATAAACCAATATATCCATGTACATATATAAAATGTTAATATATACAAATTATAAATTAATATACACCCAGACCTGACCTCGTATTGTACCCTAAGCTTATAATGGAAAAAATTTCATTTCAGTCAGTTCTTGTTTAATTGTGGTGAAGGCATCGTTCGTGTGTGTAAAGATAACGTAATCCCATTGTCGTCATCGAAGCTGAAAAACGTTTTTATCACACACAAAAGCTGGTCCAATGTGGGCGGTTTCAATAGTTTGCTACTCAGTTTCGCTGTAAACCAAATCACTGATTTAAACATCCACGGTCCTCCGCATGTTGTAAGGATTTCATTTCAAGGATCTCGCTAATCGCCGATGTAAAATTTACGGTTAGGCCCTACGTTTTATTTTTTTTTAGGGAAATATATGCAGCTTAACAAACGGACTTGTTGTCGCACCGAATATTAAAAGTACGCCAAAATTTTATTTTGTGATTTTTAAATGACAATCTTATGATAAAATTTCGTTAAAATTCGGTCATTTTTTTTAATAGTTAAACATGATCACACCAAAACGGAGTACAGAAACAAACGAATCAACATCAAATATGTTTCGTTTTTTTCAAAGGATTATGTGGAAGGTTAGCGAAATGGTTTTCTAATTTTATTCAATAAACCAAAACTTGACTCCATGGTTGGTAATCGCATGGAGTTTAGAAGTAATCCCTGTGTTTAGACACATGATGCTTCACAACATTCGTTCTTGTTTTGAATCATGTTGGAATGAAAACTTACACAACCATATAGTGTTCTCTTTATCATACGGTTCATCGATTGTAGTGAATTAACAAAATCCACAAACACTCTGAAGTGGGATCCTCTTTTATACTCACTTTTGTTACATTAACGTTGTCATGGTGAAATGTTCCATCAAGGCATGGTTTTAATGCCTTGTAATGTAAATGTTGCCGGTATTCTATAGAATAACTAACCTGGCATAGTTAGGCAATGTATGATTAGAATTGGAATATTTACGTTGAGCAAGTATTTAGATTAAGGTTAAATTTAGGGATATGTTTGGACTTAAATTGTTTCCAGCTAAACGTTTATTAAATAAACTTTAACCAACCTAAATACAGTAAAGCTGAGTCGTATACAAAATATCATTTCACACATTGCCAGTAACATAAGTAATAAGTATCATAAAAATAAAAGCCAAGAATACCAGATACGCATAACGAACGAAGCACTGGGCAGCGTCTTGAAAAGGAACTTGTTCGTAAAACGAGAGTTTGACTAAATAAACACCTTTGGTAATTATCTTTAGGTCAACCGGTCGAATCATCATCGAAATGTAGTCCTATTGCAATCGCTTATGTATGCAAGGTGAACAAAAATAATGCTATGCTATTGTAACATTGTGGACAAATTATCCTCAACGTTATAAAAGTTTGTTTCAAAATTCGTTTTTATTGCAGGGTATGACAACACCACTAAAATTTAATCAGAAAAAATGCATGGAAATAGGAGCAACGATGTAAGTTTCACAATAACTAATCACAAACTTTAATTTTTATCTAATCCAAGTATCTGTCATTAAGTTTCACGCATTACATTATATACGTCACGGCAATATATGAAATTCAGGCATTCTATTAAACACCAAGCGATGTACGAAATTAACATTGGAATAATTGCAAATATTTTGGTTGGGTTCAAATCTAGGTCTAAATGTTTTTATAATGGAAATATCGTTAACTAAACATGTTATTTACGATATTGTTAACTAGAATATGTTATTTTATATTTTGCCAAAAAAATAAAATAATGGCATTGCATTCTGGTAGAATGCCTGGATTCCATACATTGCCGTTAACATGTACAATTAACTACAAATTGAGGTTTTTGTGGTAAAAGGTTTGATTCACATTCCTAGATTACCATTCCTCGGGAAATTAAAAGACGGTGAAGATGTCACGCTACCCGATGGTACTTTGGTAATTTACAAAACATTTGTTATCGTTCAAATAATTCAATTGCAAAATATGCAGTAAATATAAACGAAAAATTTAGGTTCGGGTAGTCGACGTCATCGAACCGGAACAACCACCTCCAAACTTTATTGGTAACATAAAAAATATTTATATTTTATTTAGATTATTAAAAACATTTTTCATGCGCTGACAATTAACTTTGCATATTGTCACATAGTTTATGGTTATCTTGGTTACATACGAGGGTGAATCAAAAAATGTTTATTAATATTTAATTTATAATACACATCCGTTTAATGCCTGTAAACACTTTTTGATACCTCGCTATTGACGAATTCGCTCCACGTTAAGTGTTCACAAGCATTAAACGAATGTGTATAAATTAATAAAGGGTGTACCTTTACACTAACATACATAATGTGTTTCTATATTATAGTTATTGAGTGTCCGAACGAAGATTTTTTGGATTCTCTACTGGAGACGGACGGTTTCAATCAAAGCTACGACGGTCCGAACAAAGCTGACGTTGTGGTTCATTTCACTCCAGCGCCCGTTGTGAAGAACGAGAAATATCGCCAATGGATGAATAGGTATATACAAAAGGTATATCCGAACGTCACCAATTCTAATTGTACGTCAATTTTAATGTGATGTGAAAGATTCCAGAAAGAGTGTCGGCATCTGATCATGAACGAACTATGTCACAATAAAAATTTGCCGAAGAGGGACGAATTTCAACGAAAAGTCAACATTTATGATGAAAATATTTTTCCACTTTTGAAGTCGTCGACGGATTTTGATGTGAGAAGGCTATATTTATTTTCCTTCCACTGATTTATAAAGGGTGTTCCTAATAGGTCTGGCCAAATTTTAACCACAGATTACTACACATTGAAAAACAAAGCAGAAAGCCCATATGGACATGGCTCTGGAAAACGGTCTCCCCCCTCCCACAACGGACTTCCCAAACAAAAAATGTTCCTGGATAACTTCCTAAACAAAAAATTTTACTTCGCCCTGTTGTCGTGGAACAATTTCTGAACTCACGTTTATATTGCGTTTTTGCATTGTTTTGCATCTGTGGCTAAAATTGGTTAGACCGTTCAGGAACACCCTATATATTGACGATCTTTAGTGACAATTATTTCAATCTGCATGATTATTTCAGAACTGTCAAGAAGCTCTTGTTAGTGAAAACGAAACGTTATTCCATCCGCTTTTGCGATACGCTTTACGCCCCAAACAACTGATTGAAAAGTAAAAATATTTTGTGGTTTACTAACAAAGTTCTATGTAATTTTCCTAATATGTACAATCTAATCAATTTTTTATAATGTTAACGTAAATTTAACGTTAACATTATAACGTTTACATTATAACGTTAACATTATAACGTTAACATTAACTTTAAGTTAATATATTTCAGATGGGACTTGTATGTCGATGATCAAGAAACCGCTAAATTACAGAACGAAGCAACGCCACCAAGTGACGAAATGTCCGCGAACAATGAAAAACCATCATGCACCCCATTTAAAATTCCACACTTGAGTGAGTTAGCATAGATACTTTATGTTAGTGAAATAATGTATTGGAATTGTCCCATAAATGTGCATTCAGAAGTGATGGGCACAATTACTTCAAAAGTAATTTTAACTACTAGTTAACTACAATTACTTTAAAGTAGTTGAGTGATTGTAACTACTTTTCTCAACTACTTCTCTACTGTGGCAACTGGTTAGTATAAAAAGTTAACATTATTTTATGGGATAAATTAAATGTCATTCGTATAGATTTTGATGTCGCATACCCTGAAGTCACATTTCTTGGAACAGCGTCGAGTATACAAACTAGCAGACGGAACGTCAGCGCAATTCTTGTAAAACTCAGGTTGTATAGTGTTACCATTTTGTTCTTGATAGTTAAAATTGCAGTTTTATTTCGCTCACTTTTGAGTGTAGTGGTAAGAATTAAGATAGTTAATTAGGTAGTCAGTAAGAAAGAAAAGATATTTGTGAGGCTGTTTTGGATATATGAACAATAGCAAACGCAACAATGCACTACATGCCTAACATTAATTCAAAAAGTGAGCTTTAAAAAACAGGTTTTTAAAAATATTGTATCTTTTTTTTTATAATGTAATGTATAATATAATGTTAACCATTAATAGTAATGATTTACTAATGCTAATGGATTGCGGCGAAGGCACGTACAGTCAGTTGGTGGCGATGTATGGAAAAGAAGGCGTTTTAGACGTTTTACAAAAACTTCATTGCGTATTTCTCTCACATTACCACATGGACCACTTCCCTGTAAGCCAATTCCTTAAAAGGGTACTTTTCAATTAGACCTCTCTATAGTGTACTTGGTTATGGGTTTATTTAACATGTTAGATTAGGAAAAAAAAACATCGTACATTTCATTTGTTTTTTTCCTCCCTAACCTAACCTGCAAAATAAACCCATAACCAAGTGCAAGCAAGTAGCAACACCAGACAAGTCGAGCGTCTGATCGAAAAGTATCCTTAAAAATATGGATGTTTTGTTCACATTATGAAAAATTATAATGATTTTTATTTTTCACAGGGTTTAGTGAAACTACTGCTCGAAAGAAAAAAGCATTTGAGAAATCCTCCGCACTTGCACGTCATTTTGCCAAAGAGACTGTTATTCTGGTTTCTCGAGTATCACAAGACGTGGGAAGAAATAATACACAACTTAACGTATATAGCGTGTCGATATATTTTATAACTAGGTGTTAGTGAAGCGTTCCCTATTAATTTTGTATTCTAAGGTGTGATGTTGCGTACTTTGTAGGTTCGTATGGAGTGAGGATCTTGTTACTGGGAGATTGGCAGCGTTATCGCAATCGCTAGCAACTCGACTGGATCTAAAAGAAGTAATATGCAAAAAGATTTTTATTATGATGGGTCTGTTACAAGGTGTTTCAAAAAAGATCGTTACACTTTGACATTATATTTTATCTATGGTTACCAGGGTGGAAAACTATGTTTTTAAAAAGAAATAATTCATTATGTAATTTCAGCTTCGTGTTGTGCCAGTGATACATTGCATTGACGCACACGGTATCGTCATCCATCATCGTAACGGATTCAAACTGGTTTATTCAGGCGATACGGCACCGTGTGAACGGTTGATCAATGAAGGTAAAATTTTCAGTCAAACATTTAAAACATTTAATATAGTGTTCGTTAATCGTCGTTTAATTACAGGAATGAATTGTGATCTTTTAATCCATGAAGCGACCCACGAGAACAATAAAGCTGAACGGTCCAAGCTCTTTAATCATACGTATGTATCCGTTTCAGAATGAATTTTCTTTTACACTCGATCCTTTAATGTTAACTTATTTTTTGTGATAGGACGATTGGTGGTGCCATTGATGTTGCAAAATTGATGAATGCGAAAACAACACTGCTGACCCACAGATCCATAGATTCGTGCTTAGTTCGCATGGCGCGAGAGATTGGCGACAAGCCTATTGGTTTTGCCTTTGATTTCATGAGGGTAATTGTCGATAAAACAATTAAAACAACTTTTTAGTATAAGATGTTCTAAGGTATCACCCTATTCGTTTTTATTATAACTTTTATTTTTTAATTTTATTTCACATTATTAAAAAAGCGAAACCGACGAGCCGCCGGAATAAGCGGGCCCGAAATTGATTGATTGATTGATTATTAAAAAGCAACTTAAAATACTTGATTACCCACTTTTTATTAAATTTAGTGCGTTTTTACAAAAAAACTAAAAGTGGAGAAATTTGGTTAGAATTTCATTCTTAACTACACTCTCAAACAATTTTTGAAATGTTTTTTTAATAACGTGAAAGAAAATTAACATAAAAATTAAAAATAACAAAAGTTACAATAAAAAACAAATGGGGTGATGACTTTTGAGACAGCTTGTATCTTGCAGATCTTTGTTTTGTAAGTTTTCCTTGTATCATTTTTCAACATAGGTTAATCCACAGACGATCAAATGGTGTCCGAAATTGACAAAGGCAATTGCCGACGATTTATTCACCGAGAAAGAAATGAAGGAGGATATTCATGAAAAGAAATTACAGAAACTTATGGAAGAAATGAATTGATTATGCCTGTATAGTGTTTTTGAAATAAAAATTAAAATATTATTTTGTTTATTATTATTATTATTTGAACCAACTCCGCTTGCTTGATATGGAAACCAAGCGAATTTTGTAGAAACGAGTACAACTTAAAATATGGTTTATTTTTTTATGGCTTGTTGAATTATAGTTTAAATGGAATGTTCCAACTTCAGGGATTGGTGTTTCAGGACGACGACCATAGTTCCATTATTTCACCGTGGTGGTGCCCTCTACCTATATTTATTTTGATTTGTCCTCGATTTTGTCCTTTATTTCCTCGTGATTACTCCGAGATGATGAGCCATTCGAAAAATAATAATTTATACGCTTTATATTAGCTTCACGTAAAGCAAGAATCATTCGCGTAAATTGAAATTCACGTAAATCAAAACTTTGAAAAATCCAAAAAAGAAATTACACAAAACCTAAATGGAAGATCGCATAAATCAAACATTGTACTATAATCTAAAATGGAATTACAGTCTTAAAACTCGCATAAATCGAATATTTAATTAGCCATAAATCTAAATTGGCAGAAATTGAAAATAGAATTACTAAAACATCGTATAAATCTAAATTCGAATAAAACGTATTCTTAAAAAGGCATTTATTTTCGTCATGAAAAATATGGTTCACAGAATGTTTCAGGGATGTCGAAAAGACCTTAGTTGTTATATTAATCATATAATTGTCAACACTACTAATTAAACTATCAACTAATGAAGCATTTGAATTGTCAGATTAAAAAAATTGTCACATTATAATTGATTAAATATAATTGCATCAACTGAAATATATTACTCCCATTTAAAAACTTGAGTATTTCGTGAATTACGGTACCGCGTAAATTCAAGTCGCTCAATTCAAAGCGAGTACTTGTTGGCTATGACTTCGAGCACTTACGAAATCAACTTGTTTTGATCATCAAGCTTACCTGTTACCACGAACTTCTGTTACAGTAGTCGTTTATTTTAGTTAATTAAATAGTCATCATTACACTAGTAATTAAACTATCCACCACCCAAACCAACTGTCATAAAAATAAAAGCTGTCATATAATGAAGTTAGTAAAATCAACACCAGTCTTACAAACAAAAGTAAAAGTCATCCCGCTCTCCCTAAAACATTTCATTCGGAATCTGCATGGGAATCTGAATGAATGGTACAGTATTTCAATACATATAAACATAACATTTAATATCATATAAGTGTGTTATTTTTACTTCTAAGTATAATAAATAAATTATAAAACTTAAGTTTTCTTGACATCTTTTATTTTAGAAATATAATAGAAAATCAAACATCCTTTGGAGAAAATACTTTCTATATTTGATTTTTGAAAAAACAAAATGTTGCCATCAAATTTATTTTGGAGACATGGTTGCAAAAAACTGACCAAAATTAATTCAAGAAAATACACCAAAGGAAGATGTCAACAGTTGATATCTTTGGGAAACGGAATGTACGGATCTCCTCGTGCATTACTCGTGGATGTATGCAAAGATAGGCACGTATTTATGTCGCTTGTTAATGCGAATGTGTACGTGACAATAGTGATGTATGCGTATTAATTTTAATTTTATTTCAGTTACTTTTTGTTTAATTGCGGTGAAGGCATTGTTCGGGTCTGTCGAGATAACAGAATCCCATTTTCGTCATCGAGGCTAAAAAACGTGTTTGTCACGTACAGAAGTTGGACCAACGTTGGTGGCCTCAACGAGTTGTTGTTATCTCTCAACGATAGACACGTTTCCAATTTACAGCTTCACGGTCCACCTCATGTTGTAAGGGGAAAAAAATTTTCAAACTCAAACTTTGATGATTTCGTAATTGAGATGTGAGCGTGATGTTATTTTTTCAGGAGCGCATAAGTAATTTAATTAAAGGAATGTCTGTTGCACGTGATGTACAATTAAGTAAGACTATATAAATTTTATGATGTTTTCTAAGTAATGAGAGTCCAATTAATTATTTTCCTTTGTCTGTAGTTAAACGTGATTATACAGAAATGGGTTTTAGAAGTAAACATTTTACCGTCAAATATGTTGCATTGCATTCGAAGGATTTCAATGAAGGTTAGAAAAAAATGGTTTGATGAAATTTTTTTTGACTGACATGACAAATGTTTTGCTTTATCGCTAATTTTTTGTCATCTAATTTTTTGGTAACTAAGTTATTTTGTTTTAACTAATTTTTTGGTAGCTATATTTTTTGTTAAATATTTTTAACTAAAAGTTAACATATTTTTTCAACTAGATGACATTTTGTGCATATGTTCGCTTAACAATAATGGTTTGAATATTTTCAGCTCAATCAGCAGAGCCATCATCGGAACGCAGTTCCATTGCAATGGCTTACATATGCAAGGTAAACAAAATGGTTTGAGCTAAATGTTTAATTTTAAGATACAGCGATTCCCCACTGTTGCGCTGTTAGATTATGGTTTTGTTATAACCCTGCATTTATTTTTGAAACTGGTTGAAACCGCGTAGTATGAATTATTGAAGGATTGCTACAATTTGTGAATTTCTGATGTAAGGCATTTCATGACTGAAATGCATTATATCAGAAATGCATTGAAAAATTACCGCATTATACAAGGGTCACCTGTATTTTTTTAGTAATATTATTACAGATTTCAATCTGTGGAATTAATGTGTGTTTACAGGGTACGGATACCACGTTCATGTTCCACACAGCAAATTCCAAAGAAATAGGAAAAATATTGTAAGTTGGTAAAATTATAAAACACTAAAAATTTACTTGGGCTTTATTTTGATCGATATTTGTACTTTTAAGGCCTCCTGACACATGCAATTTTTGGTGTGGAAAGTGGAGAAATTTGTAAAAAACTGTGATGTCAACTTCTCGCTCAACCAATGAAAAGTGGTTGGCAAGAAGCTGATGCCACAGTTGTCCGCAAATTGCTTCACTTGCCACATCAAAAAGTGTGTGTGTGTGTGTGTGTGTGTGTCAGGAAGTCGCCTTTCTATGGTCCAACTAAAATTTATTGTTGTAAGAATTTGAATCGTGGGTTAAAATGGAGATTATGAAAATTAATTATGGTTCAATAACTACTATGTATTATAATATTCTTGGACTGCTTTTATATAGAACACCGTATCATTGGAAATTGAAAAACGGTGAAGATGTCATTTTGCCTGACGGTACCTCGGCATGTTAAATTATATCATTCATGATCATTCAGTATACCTTTTTTTTCACTTAACATCATCTGAAAATGAACAAATGAATTTTTAGATTAGAGCAGACGATGTGGTTGAAATGGATCGGCTAGCTCCCAATTTCATCGGTAAATTTTTTTACATACAGGGTGTTCCTGAAAGGTCTAGTCATAGTTTAACCACAAATGCTAAGCATCAAAACAAATCAAACAACCATAGATAGAACTGCTTAACTATAGATCCTGAAATGCTTGTCTTCCGAGATAACACAGGTTGAAGTCACATTGGCATGTGGTCTCATAATTGCTATAGATATGCAAATGAGTATGCATTTTTATAAAGATTTTGCTTTTTGATCTGTGGTTAAAATTTTCACTAGATCTTTTGGAAACACCTCGTATATCGTATTTGCATTTAACTAAAAAATTTGTAAATGTTTGTACATCCATGTACGTGTATATCTATAGTTGTCGAATGTCCAAACGAAGATTTTTTGGATTCTCTCTTGGAGACGAAAGGCTTTAATCAAAGTTACAAAGGTCCCAACAAAGCTGAAATTGTTGTTCATTTCACTCCAGTGTCCGTTATGAAAAACAGTAAATACTTCGAGTGGATGAATAGGTACGAATAGTTTGACAATTTAAAATAAGTAGGTTAAAAATACGCTTTATACATAGTTTTGCTTTATGCGAATTTAGAGTTATGCAATCTTTGAGTAATTCGATTTATGTGAATTTGGAGTAATTCCATGTTCGATTTTTTCAACTTTCTATTTATGCGAATTTAGATTAATGTGATGTTTGAATAACATGATATTTGATTTATGAGAGTTTTGAGAAATTCCATTTTAGAGTTCTGCAATTTTCGATTTATGCGATTTTTTTTTTACATTTGATTTATACGGTTTTTGGTTTATGTTGTGTGCGCTATATGCAAGTTTTGGTACATTGGACTGTACAACGAGTTTTGAGAAATTTCCATTTTCGATTCGATTTGTGCGATTTTTGTTACATGCGATTTTATGCTCACTTTATGCGATTTTAACGTAGGCCTATGAGCTAATATAAAGCGTATAATAAGATTTCTTGTTGTAAAATTTTTGTCTGTTAGATTTCAGAAAGATTGTCGGCATCTGATCATGAACGAAATGTGTCACAGTAAAAGTTTGGTAACGAGAGAAATATTTCAACAGCAACTCAACGGTTTTGATAAAAAGATTTTTCCACTTTTGAAGTCATCGATCGATTTTGACGTGAGCCAAAAACTATTTGTGACATTTCTTTGACAATATTTTCTGACCGACTTGTAATAGATTTTTATTTGGTGCTGATTTTTATACGAAATTTAACTTACAGTATTATTGTAATAACATATTTTAGTCAAAATTATTTATATTTTTGTTAATTTGTGCACAATGTTCACTAATTGAGTCATATACAGGGTGTTTCTGAAAGGTCTAGTGAAAATTTAAATGCAGATGGACTCTGATCAAACCTAATCAAAGAGTTCATATAAACATGGGTCCAGAAATGTATACTGATTTGCATACAGCGATTATGAGACAATCAGCCTATGCATTTGTGACTTTGCCTTGTGTTATTTTGAAAGCATTTTTGAGACCCATGTTTATATGGGTTGTTTGCTTTGTCGTGATGTATCTAGAAATTGACTTCTTAAAAATACCCTGTATAAATATTGTAAAATTGCATAATTTGTGAATTATTACAGAATTGGAACGAATCAAGTACGAGTGAAAACAGTGTTTTGTTTCATCCACTTTTGAGATGCGTTCTACGACCCAATGAATTCATTGAAAAGTAATTAACATTTGTCTAATTTTCTTTAATTATAAAAAATATTTTATTTTATTACTTAATGTGATTCAAAAATAAAATTGTGTTTTAGATGGGATCCTAATATCGATTATGATGAACTAGAAGAACCTCGATCATCAAATCAAAACGTTCCACGTACCCATGAATATATGGAAACAAGCGAAACACCTGTACATGAACCACCATTAACTAAAGGTGCGTCATGGTTAACTATCATTACATAGATGACAAATTAGGTTAACTAAACTTTGAATCTGATTTTGTAGGTGTATATCCTGAAGTCACGTTTCTCGGAACATCGTCGAGTGGATCAACTAGCACACGGAATGTCAGTGGAATTTTAGTCCAACTCAGGTTATTAATTTGCATTTTTGAATTAAGTGGACATTTAAACTGCACATTTTATTCACTATAGTATACAAGATGTGCCTGAAAGGTCTAGTTAAATTTTAACCACAGCACCCTGTATATTAAAAAATGTTTAATATGAATAGTGATGACAAGCTGTTACTAATGGACTGCGGTGAAGGCACATATAGCCAGTTAGTGGCTTTGTATGGAATGAAAGGAATCGTAGATGTTTTGCAGAAGCTTCAGTGTATATTTGTTTCTCATAAACATTTGGATCATTTTATAGTGAGTTATTTTTATCCGATATTTCTCGCGCTGTATTACTTTTTTAATTTTACATTTATTTTAAAAAGTATTTATTCGTAAGGGTTTAGTGAAGCTGTTGCTAGAAAGAAAGAAGAACCTGAAAACGCCTCCGCATCTACAAATTATTTTGCCAAGAAAACTGTTGCTTTGGTTTCTCGAGTTTCAGAAAACGTGGGAGCCCATTGTGCACAACTTGAAGTAAAATACGTTCATTAACGTTCTTAGTTTATACAATAATTCAAAAGAAAAGTGTGTGATTATTTTATCCTCTTCAGTTTCATTTGTAGTCACGAGCTTCTCAATGGAAAACCAAAATCGCTATTACCCGCTGATAGACTGAATTTAAAAGATGTAAGGATAACAAAGTTTATAATTTTGCTAAACTTTTATGACTTCCTGAAGCATGTAATTTTTGCTGTGGCAATACGAGCAATTTGTGGACAATTGATGGTAGTTTTTTGCCCCACTAATGAAATATGGTTGGTAAGTTTGAAGTCACAGTTGTCCACAAATGCATGAATTGTCACACCAAAAATTGCATGTTTCAGGCAGCCTTTAGAGAAATAATAGTTATAATTATAAATGATGGTGTATTGATAATGTTATTTTCAGCTTCACACTGTTCCAGTAATACACTGTGAAGAAGCCTATGGTATTGTGTTACAACATCATAATGGATTCAAAATAGTCTATTCGGGTGATACCGTACCTTGTGACCGGTTAATCGAGGAAGGTACATTTCAAATTAAACAGTTTTAAAACCATTTTAACATGATAATCCCTGGTATTGATGCCGTTTAACTTAGCGCCTTTTCAGTATAACACAGTTTATATTTAATGCCAAACAACTGTTGAACGTTTAAAAAATTTGATCTTATGCAAAATGCTAAACCTTGTGCAGTGTATTAGAATCGCCTGGTTTAGGCAATGTATGAAATTAGCATTGGACTCATCATGTTAGGAAGTTTATGCTTAAAATTGTGTTTATCTTTTTTTAAAGAAAATGATGTAAACTAACTTAAACACCTAAAAATTAACTGCGCTAAGCTGGGGATGGCTTTGCTCATATTATTAAATATCTTTTAATTATAGGAAAAGATTGCGATCTTTTAATTCACGAAGCTACCCATGAGAACAGTAATGCCGAACGCTGCAAAGTGGTTAAACACACGTATGTTTTGATCGCTCTTTAAATTTTAATTTTATATCCAATTCTTTAATTTCAAACGTAACTGGTTTTTTTTTTTTAAACAGAACTATCGGTGGTGCTATTGAAGTTGCGGAACGTATGAATGCTAAAACAACGTTGTTAACTCACAAAGCCAGAAATGCTGACATGATTCGAATGGCACGTGAAATCGTTGACAAACCTATTGGTTTAGCATTTGATTTCATGAAGGTACCGTACGGATTATTTTAAATTTAAAACTTGTTTTTAATTTTTATTCATCATTAATCGCATTTTCTACACCAGGTGAATCCTGAAACTCTCAAATCGACGCCTGAATTAACAAATGCCATTATCCACAATTTGAGACGCGGGAGGAGAGAAATTTCTCGTACTAGGGCTGAAATTGAAAGCTGAGATTCAAAATTATTTTGTACACGTACTTTTGAGTTGAAATTTATAAAATAAACAGTTTTTATATTGAATGTGTCATTTGTACAAAAATGCTTGTTTATTTTTTGACGTAGGACTACGTCTTTCTCCGAGGTTGGGCTGGTATTTTGAGGTTGAGCGCGCGCAAAGCAACGGAAGTA
>JAQIWH010001140.1:0-35171 GCA_034695005.1 Cryptops parisi | reverse complement strand
TAAAAAGAACGGTAAAAAATGAGTGAATGAAGTCAATAACCCTTGTTAAAAAGTCGCTCTTAAGAAGAAGCTACAATCTTACATTTCCAGAAATTTGAATTATTTCAATGCACAAAAATTAAATAACTAAACTGAATTACTAGATAACCTTTTGTTTAATTATAAAAAAAGTATGACACTTCGGCGAGATAATTGGTTTATGGGTACTTTTCCTTTAACGGAAAAATCATCTTTGACGCTTCGGCTATGCCTCAGTTTCGATCATGTAAAACAAACAACAACAACGTGTTAATTTTATGATTAAGACATTAATTATTAAGTGTTGTACTTTTTTTAACCAACCTAAACTAGTATTTATACTCATAAACAGGTTTACATTAGTTTCATAGTTAAAAACAACAACTTCATGCTTAACCACTAACGCCATAAACGCAATAAACTATTAATACATATATTTTATCTACAGATAAGACAAAATGTTTGTCTAAATATTGCGAGATTCATTAGTAGTATTAAAATTCAAATTGAACTTTCGTAATGTAAGCTATATGTTGTCCATGGTGAATCCAGTGCAGTTGACCTTGAATGTCATTTATAAGATCATCCAATCCTTAATATCCATTCCACACCCCACATGTGATTTATAAAAGTCAAAATATTCACGAAACAATGCAAACGCATCAACAAATCGAAAATTGACCGATAAAAACGGAAGTTAGTGGCGACAAAATATGGGAAAAAATGTCTATTCACCATTTTATCAAGGGACAATTCAATGGTACTATTTTCATTGACTTTGAAATATATTTGTACGGAAATCACATTGCTATATCGAAAATCATGAGTCGTAGCTACTAACTCATATTTATGAGGAACGTTGTATCCAAAGGTCCATTTAGTCATAGTCCAGTGTCATTTAATTTATTTTCAACAATTCAACCGAAATAAAAATCGAAACAGCAATGAAGATTAAAATAGACGACGCTGTTACAACAGTTTCATTGCAAGTGAACCATACAATACAGTGGAGTTATTTTAAATGTTGCATGGTTAATTTGAAGAACTATAAACTGAAACTAATCACTTCCTAAATATGAGTTGGTAGCTATGACTCGTGCTTTTCGATGCGTCTTAAAAATGTGATTTCTTTAAAAAATAATTTCAAGGTCAATGAAAGCACCATTTGAAGTGTCTATAGATTTTTTTTATTATATGACTATAATTGACGTATCTGCACGAACAAAATAATAAGCGAGATATTCTCCTGTCTCACATAGAAAGAAGCCCTCTGTATACGAGTATAGGTTTTCAAAGATCACAACCCACTCAAAAAAAGAAAATTACTTGTACTGTATACATATGCTGTACATGTAAATAAGTGCATTTCTAATGAAAGAAAATTAAATTCCAGTTGGAACATCGTTGTACAAACACGTTTTAGAGACTTTTTCAAGTTAGTGGGGCACGAGTACTCTAGGTTATAAATCTTCTTCGGGTGGTGGTTCGACATTCGTTCGTTATTCCTTGGAGATTCCAATGACACAGCTTGACTACTAGTTGACCACTCTTATCGTTCTTTCATTTAAGTGAAGCGCAAAAGAAAACAATTCTGCAAAAACTTTTTACCTCCCGGGTTGTGTTTTTTTTTATCAACTTAAAATAATGGAGAAAAAACACACACCACCTTTCGACAGTAGCAGCAGGAGTCAGTTCGGAGATCCATTCCACTTTAGAACTAATGAGACGCACTTGTCGACTTCTAAAACCCAAACTTCTCTTCCACTTTTTTTTTTAAACATATCCTCCTTAACCCGTTCGTCTCATACAACTGCCGCTGTTTCTTTTCCCTATCTCTCGTTTTCTGTTTCTAGGAAAAGACCAAGTGAAGCAGCTGTCACCGAGTAGACATTGCGAGACAGTGCAAAATGGGGGTAAGAAGAAGTAGGAGTAGAAGAAGAAGAAAACCTAAAACTCTGAGTGAAATTTTAGAACGACTTTAATTCGCTTGCCGACAAGATTGTTTGGCTTCTTCACTCGGTTTCTATCTCTAATTCCAAAAGTCAGACTTCTAAATACATGTAAATGAGCTAACACTTCTTCATATCAGAAAGTCTCCAACACACTTTTATCATAAAGATGCACAGATTCAAACAAGTAGAAGGAGAAAGCGAGAGAAAACTAATTTTGAAAACTTTCTTTGCTAACTGGAAAAATCATTCATTCCTCCAAAAGTAAAATTTAATGTTTTAATTTTTATAATTATGTTTGAAAATCTCAACCCAAAAATCGCTTAAAATTATTGGATTTTATTTTTAAATTATTTTATTTCTAAATAAACGATGGCTTAGAATAATTAGACAATATTTTTCTTTATATAAATAAAATAAAACTTTCAAAATTTTGCTAACCTTTTCAAATAATAAGAAAAACGACAAAACTAAATACTATTGTAACATCTATGTAACTAAAATTATTTTTTATGACTGTCTGTTTGTGCGAACATGACACAAAAAAAAAAGTGAATTTTGTTTATGTTTACATTGGCGTTGTTAGAAAGAGGATTATTAAGAGCGAGTGGGGGGTTATTCGTTACATTTGCATTGTAATTGTTATGTTCATATTTTATTAATTAGATCAAAAGAAGGTTGAGATAAAAAGAGAAACTCGCAAATTTGAGAAACCAACGAGTCACCAATTTACAGTACATTACCTAAATTTGTTGTTCTATTGTTTTTGTACTTCACTTCATTTTTCTTTTCGCGAATAGGAAAAAAAATCACGAATGTTTTCTCACAGTGTTTTTCGCCATTAGTTAATATTTTACACACTGAATGTACAAATACGACAAGCTGGTTTCAGCAAAATAAAAATTACTGGTACTCCATGTTAGACTACTGATAGAAAAAGTGTGACTATGAAAATAAAAAATTACCACTACTAAACTCAAATACTAAATTTTATACAAACTTACACACACACAAAAATTAAAGCGTAGCTTTAAAATGAAAAAAGAAAAATACGAGTAGATAGGGAGTTATTCAGTGTTGATGTTCCGAACAAGTTGCTGATCGAATAGGAGGTGCGAATCACGATCAGAATAACAGACAGGAACGAGTTTTCCCAAAGCTAATGACAACAAGAGATCCAATTGGCCACGTCCAAATTCGCCAAACAGCAAGTAGTCGATGTTGGCCACACTTGACCAACTTTCACCAAGGGGCGGGTTCCATCTGATGAGCCTCTGGTCGCGAGGGAAACGAACGTAGTCCGAACACGCGCCAGACTCGGACGTGATTAGAAGTGGTAACCCGTTAAAACCGTCGAAACACACGAGTCCAGTCATCTGTCGACCAAGTGCTCTCTTCCGAGGTGTGACTTGCGTTAACCTACTCGTTCTAGGAGCTCTCTTCATCAACAACGGTTTCAAGTATTCTAATGTAACTTCATCGGGCCAAATTGGAACTTTAACGTCATGAATATCGCGATGCCACCAAGGGGATTTTATTTTTGTTTTGTTTGATTACTATAATACATTACAAGGACACTTTTCACGTGTTGTTAAAATTCTACTTTGATAACGTAAAACTGTTCGAAATTAAAACTTCAGAAGTTGAATTGTCACACTGCGACTCATGTTACCAAACAGTAAAAGTAATACTAAAACGCAATACATGAAAGCAAAAAATAGTATCATTATAGTAAAATGTAGTATATCATTAACTTTAACAATATTTGTCTTTATTTTGCATATTTGCGTAAAGTCGAGCCTAAATTATTATTTATTGAACACTCAAATCATGGTTTACTTTTCTGGGAATATTTCCTTTTGTTAACAGCATAGCGAATTTAAGTCAGAATCGCTTGTTTTGAAGCGATTCATTGAAAACATGCAAAAAGCACGTTTCCAGTCGACTTGTCGTAAAGTATAGCGAATTCAAGTAAAAATAACTTGTTTTGAAGCGACAATACAAGTAATATATGATATATTACTGTATCAGTGGTTCTTAACCTTTTCTTTATCACGGACCCCTTTTTAATATCTTTTGTTGTCGCGAGCCCCCAGGCATTTTGTTTGTATGATTTCTTTCTATTTTAAGTATAAAAGTTTATAACTCATGACATTTCTTCAATCCTTCGCGGACCCCTTGTAAGAAAATCGCAGACCCCCGGGAGTTAAAAACTTATGCTGTTAAAATACTAAGTACAATACTGTATATGATACATGTGTTACACTCAAAAGCGGTATTTACATCTAATGATTAACGTATACCCGACTGATAAAGAATCGATTTTTATTTGTTGGAAATCCAGATTTGTCCCAATAATATAGGTATGACTACTTGAATAAAATAAGAGGATATATGATGCATAATATTTTTACAATTTTGAGTGAGTGGGTTGGTTGTGCGTGAGTTTGTAAATTCACAAAGACGACGTAAGTTGGGGTGAACTGTGAACGGCACCAGAACACCAAAAGCACCAAAAAGAAACTTTCGTAAAGTATTGATTGTATGTTTCACTTTTTCGAATAGTCGAATAATTTAATTTTCATGACCCTAAAGAACTCGACTGAAGCATTACTTTATTCTGAACTAGTGGCTTCACTCCAATACTACACTACTAACGTTTTCACGTTGTAGCACGTGTCTACGTTGTTCCAAAAATCATAATTTGAAAAACTTGAAAAATATATTTAAAACTTTAAACCTATGAGGCGTATACAGTAAAAAGCATTTTTTTTAATGTATATCGTTCTGAATCTAATATTAATTGGATTATATTTTGTCTTCTGAAGAATATGGAATATAAACATACGTGTAAAAATTAGTATAATTTAGACAAAAATTCTACCTAACCATAATTGTTTTAGTGTTAATTAATAAGATTATAAGATTTTGTGTTCATTACATAAGCTAAAACAATTCTGTATCAAGTAGGCTAAACACATGACGATTATAAGAAAACAATCTTAATTTTATGAAAATCATTAATATTAATAGAAACTCAGATCTATCAATTTGTGTCTAGAAAGCTCTGACGTCACTGTTCCCACAACGTGTGTAAACAGTGAAATTAAATAAAATGATTACAATTGGCAAATAATTGTGATCATTTTTTAAGAGTACGCTTAAATTTCAATACAAAACAATTTTATTGAACGATTGAACTAGACTAACTCTATTCCAAAAATTAACAATAGAGGTAGGTAGGTACATGGATTTTAAAGAGGGGACCAAATGGTCGTACGACTGTGGCTTGAAATTCATTAATTCAGAAAATACTGAAATAATGATAAAGTGAGGATGACGAAGTTAGGATATAATTTTATAAAGCTGGAGAAAACGTGAAAACCCCGAGAATTTGCCCCCGTGGTATCAGACCTCAAATTCATTCGCATGACACGAGTGGAAACCGAACCTGAGCTACAGTACTCACGCCAGAATGGTGGACACCTTAATCACTAGGTGTTAACAAAAGATGTTTCAGTATTGATTTTAATAACACTGAAATAACTTTGTTTGTCTTTTGACGATTTTTTAAACATCAAAATCATAAAAATACTAAATTACAGTAGACTCTTGCTGAACCGGCTATTCCTTGCGTGCCAGATTAGCGATTGTCGGGTCACAAAGTGCATACATAGTTTTCATTAAAGTTATGTTGCAAGTCAAGTCACTTGACTTGCAACTGTATGTCGCAACTGTCGCAACTGTATGACTTGCAACTGTCTACTGTATGTAGTATTTAAAAAACTTAAATATAAAAACAAATATACACACCATCAAAAAAAAAAACACACCATCATTGCATGTTCCATCTGTGGTATTTTGCTGTCACATTTACTGATTTCAGTATTGTAATCCCACATTTTTTACGTCACGACAGGAGACCGGATAATTAAGAGGCTAGATTATTGAGGGCCTAGCGAGAGTCCAATGTATTTCATTTTTTTTCTAAAAAAAAATTGAATTAAATAGGCCATTTACGAACAAATTCAAATCCAATTGACTTAATCTTAGACATTCGTATTCAACGGATTATATTTAATCCTATCATGCAAAACAACAGATCCTAGTTTTCTCATTGGTTTTTTTGTTGTTGTTTCTTTTAAGCAAAATAACAGCAAACTGTATACTATGACAAAGCTACATTTTTCTATTCTAATACGCAATCAAAATATATCTTCTATATAGCTTTCAAGCTCTGTCTGTGTGTGTGAAGATAACGCTGGTTTGTTGATAATAAAAGCTTACTAAGTATTGTAATAATAGAAACACAACTATGAAAATTACAACAATTCAACTGTTTGCTGTTAGCAACGATTACTAAGTAATAACATAATAACAGAAACAGCAATGAGGATTACAATAATTCTAGCATCCGTTATTGTTGACAGACAGTACAGCTAGTCTCCTATATAGTTTTCCAAATCTGTCTGTGTGTGAGTGAGTATAACGCTGTTTGTTGTTAGTAACAGGTTACTAAGTATCGTAATAATACAAACACAATTATGAGAATTACAATAATTCTGCTGTTTGTTGTCAGTAACGGGTTACTAAGTAATACTAGAAACATCAGGATTACAGCCATTCTATCATTCGTCATTGTTGACGATCATACAACACTAGTTATAAATAACAATAGTAAAAACACGAAATCCAAACTCTGTAGCATAATCATCTTTGTGGTGTATCATAATCGATATCATCATAATAACGACGGTGCCAACGAGGAGATTATTACTACTACTATACTCTCTGCTTTCTCGACAGGAATTAAAGACAACGCTCGAACAGGTCACGAGCCGCAGTTAATGTCTAACACTAATTGCACGAACACCAAATCCTTGGTCTTTGCTAAAGACTATAACGAGATTATCTGCAGAGCAACGGGCGGAACTTGCGAGGGCATCAGGATTTATTCTGAATCGAAAGCGATGGCCGATTCGATAATGACACCCCCACTCTTCCTTTACACTACAAGAGGGATAAAATGGGTGTTTGCAACTGATCTTTTACACACCCTCAGAAAAGAGGAAAACAATCAGCAACGTTATTAATCTCTTTCTTTTTAACCTTTAGTTGGCTTATGTATTGTTCATCCTCGATTATGATATCTTGTGCCACCTTGCTCACAATCTTAATTAGCCTAAAAGATAAGAATGTTGTTGAAAAGACAGAGATGGATGTTGTTCCCGAAGAAAGACCTTGATTTTTTTGATGTTATTTTATATATTTAATGTTATATTTATTAAAAATTAATGCAAATTTCAATTAAACGTTACTTTTATACAGAATAACTCAAATATCCACTATTGTAAAAACTGCATAAAAAGTCTATAATTTGTCAATTGATACGTGTATTGTTATGAATTTTTATTATATTTTAAATACACAATGATACAATAAAATGATGCTTTTCAATGATTAAAAAATATTTTCCATGACAAAATAAAATATTAGGTTAAAATGTTAGTTTAATATTTCGGCATTAATAGTCAAATTCTGTAGTTGTAATTAATAAATACAGTGCGATTGCAACCAAAATTAAACTCGATGTGTGTTTAGCCCTTCTGAATAATTTGTGCAAGTTTGAAGTAAATCTATTGAACCGTTCGCAAGTTATCGCGTTACAAATGCACACCTAATATATTAGTTGTTTTTTTTTATTGAGGTGAAGTTTGTTTCTCCCGTCCCAAATTAATATGAAATATGAATCTAATCATATTAATAAAATTAATCATACTTGAAGTTAAACATAACAAAAGTGTAAACCATTCTGTATAACAACCATTTTTTTAACAGTGTAAATATTACATAAACGTCAATCGCAACTTCAGAACCGTTCATAATGAATAATTATGTTGATTTTCCAATTAAAACTTTAACATCGACAATGTCTTACATCTTATTTCAAGTGAAATAAATTATTATATGAAACAAATTTAAATTAATAAAAATTATGAAGGAATCAATAGCAACACGCAAACGAACAAACTTTGCGTTATAAATATAAAATACAGTGGAATCCGGTTACCATAATCACGGATAATTTTATCAATCGGTTATTGTTATCATTTTCAGTCGGTCCCAAGCCACTAATGTTTTGTTTAATGTTATCAGCCGGCTATTGTTATTACAAAAAACACTAGTTTCAAAATGATCACAATCACTGGATTCCACTGTACAGTAATAAATAAATTCGGCTTTATATTTATATGTTATTTAATAAAACTTGTTTGTTTTGATTATGATTAGTATTAGTTTAACATTTTCAATTATTTTGAAAGATACACTACGTTATGAACTGTTGTTTTTACGTTAAGCTATACACTTTACTACATTAAATGTTAAAACTTTAGCTTGACTTCTCTGCATGCCAGCGCTGCATCACGTGAAGCCATTAGCGTTGTAATCGAGACGATGGCATGTTTCAGAAATACAGCGATCCATCATCCAGTTAATTCTATTGCAATTGTCAAAAACTAGTAATACGAATTGATTACCAAAATGCACTTTCATATTTTAAAATATTAATAGCTAAATGGATTATCAAATTTATTTTCGAAATAGAGGAATTCGTGATTAGTTGCACTACAAACATGAAATGAACATGCACACAAACTCATAAAACTATTCTGAAAATTGATACTTTTGTATACAATTTTGTTATAACCCTCGAGTGTGATGTTTTAATTGCAATCATTTTGCCGCATCAATTTGGCCATCACAATTTTCCAATCTTTAAGTTGCAAATCGAATATAACAATATAAATATAGTTAAGTTAGTTAGGTTTGGTTAGATTGAAAAGATTGGAGATTAAAAGATTAGCGATCAAATGATTGTAACTACAAAATTATCCAACACATTGTTAAATAAAATAAACAACAAAAATTTTACTGCTATGTAAATTTTCTTTGTACGTTAAATACACGGGTTCACCATTACAACGTGAGTGTAAAAAAATCCACAAAGTAAATCCTAACAATGAGACCATAAAATGAAACAAGTAGCTCACTATTGGCAACACGAGTTGAAACAAACAAATGTTGCTAAGCAACATGAGTTATCACAATAAACTGCATGAAAAACCTTTTCATCATTGTTGACTGGCATACAGCTATAGTAAACGGAAAATAATGAACCTCTCAACTTAGACGTTATGTCAACAAGACAATCACAAAACGAGGTTACAAGACCTCATCATGCCTAGGGATTTTGAATAAACCTTTCCATGGTAATGAAACCTTAGGATAGAAAGAGCTGTCGTTGATGGATAATGACGTGTTCTTCAAAATGAGAGACGTGAAGAATCCTCGAGACTGACTCTTCACGTCAGGCTTCATTTGGTTCGTTAACATTGATGCTTTTGATCTCTTGCCTTTTTCACTTTGCCACTACTCCACTTGCTTTTTTTGCCGACTTCAAAACAGAGAGGATCGGAATCAAGAGAGTCGGTAAAAGACATTGATGGACAATTTTGATAACGTCAAAAAGTCTCTGGCTATCAAGAAATGACATGGATCACTAGACAAAACTATGACTTTTCATCTTTTGAATGAATTTTATTCCTAACTATCCGAGGTTTTTTTTTAATGTATACAAAAAAAGGATAAAAATTTGTACATGACTCAACGCTAAATTGATTTTTTTGCCCTATTTGATTTGTTTTTCGATTCCGTTTATTATACATGGGAGATGCGTGAAACTATATTTTTAAGTAAGCTAATATTTTTGCACACTTAGTTATTGCATAACTTGCACACAAGTCATTTTGAAGTAAATTTCAGACGATGGTTATCTTGTTAAACCTTTTAACTTTAAAAAATCCGAATACTTTGACCTGACGTTTCCAAAAAATACAAATCTCCAAACGCACCGCTTAACTGAATTTTCCGGTTTTTCGCTTCCATGCGTTAGATCGGTGAAATGTGTGCAAACAACATTTTAATATTTTTCTACATGTTATCGTTCAAGGGTACATTAGATGCAAATGCTGCAATATAGTTGTCCTCGGTTTATTCGAGAGTTATGTTCTGTGACCTTATAAATTGAACATCGCATGTGTAGAATTTCCATAAAATGGTACTTTATATCGAACAATTAAGGAGTGGAATAACGGCACTACTCCAAAAATGTGAAAAAGACAAGAACGCTTAAAATTTAAGATTAACAAAAGTTCCTGTCAACTGTATATTTATAAAAAGAAAATGAATAGGTTTTGAGAAAAATTTGTTGACTTCAGTTGACAGGTCTCAAGTTACGGATTAATTTAAAAATAAAATTACGCCGTTGTTTTAAATATCGTGCTAATTTATAAATGCATCCACGCCGTGTTTTCAAAGATAAGTATTTTTTCCATTGTTCTGGAAGTGTGAAACAAACGGGAAGCAATACGACAAAAAGGAAGAAATCAAACAAATTTTCAGATTTACAATAATCGAGTTCCACATTCTTGCTCCAAAAAGTCCAAAAGTGTAAATCATATGCACCCAATGTCTTTGTTATATGTAAACTGATCTAAAACGTTTTAATATGTACATTTAAAGAAATAAAAACGTAAGTAGAGTTATGTCATTTTTCTACTCAACTCCTCAATTCCATCTTAAGAACCAGCAGTTGCTACTATAACAAGCTACTAAAAGAATTTATCTTATCAAATAATCACGTATACGAAACTATATTTCTATAATATAAGTCGATATCTTTCTGTAAATACTGTTATGTAGATTGTCGATGTGTATCCTTTCATTTGAACAGTAACGATAAACGTTCCACCACGGTATCCATAAAACAAAACTCTAACTCAATTGAATTTCAAACTTATCCCGTTGTCGATAAGTCTAGACTAGACCCTTTACTTTTTTTGCTTCCTTATCATAATATCTGGACGGTCTCTTTTTCTTGGCGTTTTCTTCCTTATTCCTTTGGTGTTTCCATCCAATGCAGTTTTCCCCCTTTGCTTTTCCTTTCTCAGCGTTCGTTTGAGATCATAATGAAGTGACGACACCCCGCCAAGCAAAAGAACCAATCGATAGCCTCGTTGTGTGGATGAGGGCGCCCTTGCCTTCTATGTCCTCTCCCTCTTTTGGTGATGCCCCCGACATAGGAACCTTCCTACCACTAGTGGATTCCATTCGAATGCACTGTACTTCAGCATTTTCATGCCGACTGAACACGATTTCCAACCTCGGCTCAACTTGCACACACAAATACACATCACTACTTGGTGAAACATGTTTTCCACTTCCAACGGTTTTTTTTTTCTTATTTACAGTATATAGCTTTTTTTTGAACAAAAAATACATATTCAATAGTCACTGTTTATATTAACTATTGAAACTCAAAATCAAAATAATTGAAAATCTTACCAATATCATCGTTATAAAGCAGTATAATTTATTTTCAAAAAAGTTGGTTTGCTATAGTACGGTTTCAGTAACGGTTTAGTTTCAGTACAGTACGGTTTCAGTAAAAATTATCTATCTTTATTTAAAGTATATTTATTTAATTTTGCAAAAGAATTGCATTAATAATTATTTTAAATAGATTATTTTTTTTCAATGATAATGAGTTATCATAGTATTTTACTACCGTTTGTCCTTATCCGATTACTACTCTAAAAACGTCTGATAACTACCAGACAACTATCAATACACAACACAATACAACGCTACATCACACGTAACAACAATTACAATTGTTACCCAGCCTTGTGTGTATCTGTCTGTCTGTAATGATTTATGTTTACACTCACTTGGTTGTGGTGAACCCGTGGTGATCACGTGGTGATCACGTGGTGATCACGTGGTTTACCATAATAACGTGAGTGTAAACAAAGATAGCTAATTATCCATCATTATTGATGGGTTCACTTCTTGTATCTAATAATAGTACAGCAAGATTAGAGTAATACTTTTTATTCACTTAAATAGCAAAGCGTTAGGACTCCTCTAGTTTAATAGCGTTTTGCTACATAACTTATAATCATCCACTGTGATATTCGCATTGTAGTTACTTAGAGTACTCTCATTGTAGTTACTTATAGTACTCTCATTGCAGTGTTTCTTATGGTACTTCCATAAGTTACGCACATTGATAATGTAATTATACAGAGTAATCAAAAAAATATTTTGAAAACTGCATTGTGTGCGAAAATATTTCACATTTTATTTAACTTTAAAACGTTTAAAAGATGATTTTCGGTCACTCGCTGTCGTCCCCAACGTATTCCTTGTGACTTTTAAACTAACGGACGGAATTCAGTGAAATTTGACACGAAAATATCTTGATGTATGAAAAGCATGATGATATTCAAAACAAGTGTAGAAAGTAGTTGCCATAGCATCAAGACAAGCTCTACAAGATCTTACATTATTTTGCACCAAACAAATCTCGCTGTAATTGTCAATGTGTTGGTGAATACTTTCCATAGAATAAAAGGGCAAGTACAGGCATGTCTTGTTGTTAATAGCAACCACTTTCAACGCTGGCTACGAGATTACCATGCTTTTCGTAGAGCAAGATATTTCATGTCAAATTTCACTGAATCACGTCTAATAGTTAAGTTATAAGGAAAACGCGGGGGACGACAGCGATTAAAACACCTTGTATTATGTAACTTTTACAAACTTAATTCACTCTTAATACACTCTATACATTTAGAAAGCAATATATCATAAAAATAATACTCACATACATAGATAAACATCATACTTAAGTTATATTCCACACAAACTTTACGAGTATTAGTTTTGTCAAAAAAATATTATTATTGACATTATTCGATATACGGTGTAAAATATGTTTATAGTATTAAAACTTAGAGAGTATTCGTGAAAATCAAAACTTTCGTGACCTTGTTTTCACTAAATCGTATCTATTCCCTTCGGTTGCAGAGTTGGATGCGGAAAATCAATCACTCAGAACGTAATTAAATTTGGTGGTGATCGCCGTCAATCCGAGATGATCAAGAATATATATATTTATTTATATATATATATAGATATAAATATATATATAGAAAGAGAAAAGAGAAACTAATGTGAAATGTGTCAATCGTTTCCTTTACTGCTGCTTGCTTTCCCAATTTTCGTTTTCCCAAACTTTTTAATACTCTAGAAATTAAAGCTCCTTTCCGTGACTCTTTTTTTTTTCATCATCTTTATTTTTATTTTATTTTTTTTTGCCTTAATACGTCAGCTTGTTTTCCTTGGAAAGATTGAGTACCAGGACGAAACTCAATCGCGCCCACAGAGTCCATCTACGTTTTCCTTTAAAAGGAAGGGGATTTTAAAGACGAAGTGCTCAACGTTAAAGAAAGAGAAAAATCACCGCCAAAGTCAACTTTTCTTCTCTCTTTTCGAAGAGAGAAACCTTCCTTTTACTTTAGAAAGAAAAAAGTTGAGCGTTTTAAAGCTGCCCCCCCTTTTGCTAATTTGCATAAAAAAATTTTTTCACAACGAGGGAAAACACAACTCACTCAATTTTTTCCTCTCTTTATTGTTATACAAATCCTTTGGATAAAAAAATAACTTTTTTTTCTAACGGTAATTAAATACTGAAAAGTTGGCGCAATGTAATGTATCCCTTAGGTGCACTCACAAGGTGTTAATAAAAAAATACGCTACACTGTGATTAAACTTTGCTTCAACAAAAATTCCTTTATTAATTAACACGTGTTTATCAAGCAAAAAAAAATAGGTCCTAGTGGATATTTGTTGCTAAATTCTTTTAAACGATAAAGCTGTGTTACACAACACTGAACTTACAAAACTTTAGGTGAAGAATCTGTTTCCAAGAGTTGCACTACAAACAAATCATGAAATATCCCGATTTCTTCAAAATACTTTTGCCAAATGGAAATGATCTCTCTTTCCCAATCAGAAAATTTAAAGATCTGGATGGAATAACGGTGTAACTCCAAGAGTGTAGTTTTTTAGAAAAATAGAGAACCTTTGGCACCTTCGAATTTAAGATTAACAAAATTCCTGTCAACTATATATTTATAGAAGCAAAATGAACAGGCTTTGCAAAAAATCTGTTAATTTTAGTTGACAGGCCTTAAGTTACGGGCTAATTTAAAAATACCAATTACATCGTTATTTCAAATATTATGCTAATTTATAAATGCGTTTGCGCCGTTTTTCCAAAGATTAGTATTTTTTTCCATCGTTTTATAAGTAAAACGAGCGAGTGAAACAACCAAGAAGTGAAGTGACAAAAAAGAAAGACATCACAGAAATGCTTCAGATTTACAATAGTCGCGTTCCATATTCTTGCTCCAAAAAGTGCGAATTATAAGCAACCCAATGTCTTTATGCTATAGACTTGTTTAAAGCGATTCAATATATTTATTTTAAGGAATAACGTATGTGGATTTAAGCCGTTTTTCCACCCAACTTCTGAATTGTTAACGTGCACAAATAATAGTTGCAAAAATCAATGTAAACATTTAAAATAAAATTATTTACTCATGTTATTTTTGGTAACAAATTCCAATGTGTTATTCTTTAATTTGTTTTGATGTCTTATTTGTCTTAATGGGACAAAAATAAACAAATACATAAAACACCGAAAAAATTTCACAAACATTATCTTACAAAAATAAAAATATCACTGTAACGATTCTTTACATTTCACGTTTTCAATTCTATTACCAAATTACAAACCAAACGAAGTTCTTAAACATAAGTTTTGGCGTCGTGACTTGTCCGCAAGTAAGGCAACTTGGAGTAAAGAAAGATGAAAAGAACAAAAAATCGAAAATGCAGAACAAACTCGGCGATCGAAACCGCAAATTTCGTGAGTAAGTAGTATAACATGGTGGCTAAATGCTCCACATGACAGGCAGCTGACCACAACGAATGACCCTTTGGTCATCAAGTGCGCGCCATGATGCCATGCCAGGGCGAGGCAGCTTTTCAAAAGCAACAGTTGCTGCTTCACGTCGACACATCGTCACGCAGCAAGAGTTGCCAAACTCACAAATCGATGTTGTCATCGCCGTCATCACCATTGAACGAATGACGTGAGCAGCGACGCTTTTCATACAACTAAGAGATTCTCAATTTACATGTAACAAATCCTTTTTTTGTGTGTGTCGCGATCAATGACCAATATTAGGAATATAAAATTTGTCGATTCAGTATTCTACAGTGTGTACCAGTAGTCATGCATCAGGGGATATATTGAATTGCACCAATAAAATAGAATTATTATTTTTTGTTATAAATAATGATAAAATGTTTTAGAATTTGAAGAGCTCCGGGAAATATAGTGATAAACCACATTTTTTCAAAAATGACAATTTGCATCAAACTGTCTCTCAATACTGTTTTTAGCTGCTTACTTTACCAGTTTCCGGATTTTCCAGAAAATGGCAGCATAATATAGAGAATCACCTTGTTGCTCAAGTATGATAGCTTACTCTATGGAGTTTCTCGCCAGAAAAACAGCTGTTCCGAACAATTTCGAAAATGTGGCTTACCGTTATATTGCCCGAAGCCTTTTGATTTATACATAGCGAGTTCAAAAGGTTTCCTGGTGAAATAAAATTAATAATAAAATAAAATTAAAATTTTCCGGTTTTTTTTTCAACTCGTCATTCATGTGGTATTTCTTTAATTCTGAAACTACACGTTATTCTTCAATTTATATATCATTTATAACGGTAGACGCATTTCATGCATACAGAAGACCAAAAAATGTGTCTACCGTTATAATTGACACATTGATTCGAAATGCACGTATAGTTCTGGATCTAGGAAACACCCTGTATAATAAAAATCTAATTTATTTTATTCTTAATTATTACGTTAAAAATTTAGTGTGATGGTAGGTATATAACCGTATGATATCTGACTTATGGAATACCCTTTACCACAAAGAACGTGAGATTTGCAAGCAACAAATTACATGAGAATACACAAGTCTTTGTTTTATGCGAATTCTTTATATGTATTTTTTATGCGAAATTCTCCCAGATGCTCGTTATAAGCGAGAATACTTTGCTATTATACAATTTTGTGCGGCGATGCACATGTGAGTGAAACTTTACCACTAAACGCTAAAACTTTACCACGAAAATGTAGATGTATGCAATAAACAAATTACAGTATTTATGCAAAGTCTGCGTGGAAAGTAAATGTAAAAAGAAGAACGTCTAGTATTACAAAATTTAAAGTGAAATGGGTATGATTAGTAAACGAATATATGAAGGGTTTCAGGCAATATAATGGTAAGCCGCATTTGTGCAATGGTTCAGGAGAACCGTTTTTCTGGTGAAAAACTCCATGAAATATCATACTGGAAAACAACGTGATCTTCTACTGTATATTATGTTGTCCTTTTCTGGAAAATTTAGGAAGTGGTAAAGTAACAAGCTAGAAACAGTACTGAAGGACAGTTTGATGTGAAAATGTCATTTATGGCAAAAGTGTGGCTTATCATCATATTGCCCGAAGCCTTCATATACGCCTGACCTGTATACCGGTATACCTCACCTGTATTGCTAAATCTTAAGTTGTAAACACGTCAACTCAATTGATATTTATACAGTTAAAAACTGAATAAATAATCACTGTATAGGGTTTGTTAAGGTTGCAGGAGTTCTCTTAATTTGTTCAAAATTTGCAACCTTGAAGCGTAGAATTTGTTAAGAAAGCACGTGGACGGTAGTTGTCTTGACGGTAGCATTTCGAAACGTTAACTCTTGTAGCAAAACAAGCGCGAGAACTGCTTCTGGGTCACTTGCTAATCCGCTTTAAAAATGAAAAACTTCCTTTACATCACGCGGAAGAGAAGAGAAAGGAAGGAAAAGAGAAACAGTGCCAGAGAGAGGAATTCTATATACAACGTCACACGACGTTATACGCTTTTTCGCCGCGAGTCGCGCAACCTTTGTACCATGTCAGATCGACAAAGATTCCTATAAAATACGCCCATTTAAAGCGTCGTTATGTCAAAATCGATTCCGTCACTCGATATACTTCCTAGCAAAAGAGGGTAGTATAGTGCTGATAGTAGTGTTTCGCCCTTCACCACTCTTCTCTACTACCCCCCTCCCTTCTTTCTTTCCCCTCTCTTTTGGAAAAGCTGAGCAAAACGAGCCTGCAAATGCCAGGGGCCCCTGGTGCTCTATGGACGAAACGGAGAGCGTAAAAGCGAGGCATCCATTTTGCCACTGCCGCTACCAAATGCTCGTGCTTCGTGTTCACTCGATAAATCCCCACTTTTCTATCTTTCGCGAACTTTTTTTTCTCGTTCATTTTTCTCCCCTCTCTTTCTCGTTCTCTGCTTCCACCTCGGAAACCATTCGATTAAAACGAAGAAACTTTTACAACCTTCCCAAATACACACACACACACTCGCACTCGGAAGTCGACTTAAGGAGGAAAATTCACTTTCAGAGAACTTCGTTGCTATTAGTGACTTTACAAAACTCAAACTTATTGATTAGTAAACAAACAATTTATAGTGAAAAAAATATAAAACTTTATTAGAAGCCATTTCGTCGCACTGTAGCTCCAACGTTAGCTTTAATAGTTTTAAAAGATAGTCACACGCAACGACACTTGTTCACATTCGATTTCGGCTTCGCGCAATATAATGATAAGCCACATATTTGAAATTGTTTAGGAGAGCTATTTTTCTGATTAAAAACTCCATTGAATACCATACTGAGCAACAAAGTAATTCTTTATATTAAGCTGTCATTTTCTGGATAATCCAAGAAATGGTGAAAAGTTCGAAACAGTATTGATGAATAGTTTGATGTCAAAATGTCATGTTTTGAAAAAAAATGTGGCTTATTATTATATTGCTCAGAACCCTTTATTCAAACAATATGCGCGATCACTTGAATGTTGTCACTGATTTTAAACATAGCAACACGTGACCTTCACTGATTTTGTTGCAAAGCTCATTCGTTGAAAGATAACTTACAACTGGGAGATATTCAGTGCTATAGCACGGGAAATGCTGGAAAAATTTTACACTCGGATAGTTATGCTGAACTTTTTTAATGACATTGTTTGCATTCATGTTGTCATGGCGAACTTCACACCGTTACCATTATGCCAGACAAACAGAACGAAAGCACAAAATCTCGGTATTCATTAATATTAATACAGTATTTAAACAAGATTTACCAATGCAGTTATGTTGTTTCAGTGTAGTTAAAGCACAGTATACTATATTTTAACTAGCGTATGGCATATGTGATTAAGTAAACACGGTACACTTTCTTTCATCTAATCGTTTAATAACTTGAGTTAAATTCGATTCTGTTACAATGTGAATTCAAATCAATAAATTTCACGCAAAATAAAAAATATGTAAGATAAAAAATCAATTGATAAACTTAAAATTGATATTTTATATATATTTTTTTATAAATGGTGCCTCGTATTATTATCTCAACCGATTCATTGATTCGATGACATAAAGCGATCAATTTTTCCTCTTAAGTCCAAACTGTGATGCAAATGGCCAAACGGTGAAGTAAGAATAACCAATTTTCGTTATTGCCAACATTACTCAACATGACGCTGAGTAGTGAAAGAGACACCCCTCCCCCCTAAAAAAAAATACCGCAGAAGAAAGAAGCGTAAAAGAGAGAAAGAGGAAATTTATCAGCTTTTTCCAAGAAGAAACTACGCACAAGTAGACGACGAAATGAAAACTAAAAAAAAAACACACAACAACAAAACTTTTGCATGTGGAATTCTACAATGAAGCAAACGGACAATAAAACGACCATCAACTTACTACTTTAAAAGAGCAAAACCAGTGGAATTTTTCGTTTTGTCTAAATTTGCCTTTTACTTTCTTACTTTAAAGCTGACCCAAAAGACCATCACCAAACAACAAAATACTCTAAAAGGATACGTACCAACAAAAATTATCCTCCCCCAAAAAAACAACATTGTTTATTTACTATCTAAAGAAAAAGTTTCTTACTTAACCACTTGGTTTTAATTATTTTTTTTCTTCCATCCGGTACGAAATGGCTCGCAAAACGATCTCGTAGCTAATTCTACTAAACCCTCTAGTGTCATGTTCCCACTTTAGCCCATTAAAAAACGTTGTTGAATTTTAATATTAAGTTTTCAGAGACCAGAAAAAAAACAAAGTTGAGAATGAATTACGACCTCTATATATTTTTTTTGTGCATGAAAATAAAATAAATTTAAACATTCCCTAACCATAATCCGAAATGCACTTAATGGTTGGCCACAACTGATTTTTCATAAAGATTGAATGCCGCACATTTTATTGCTCCTAATAAAATTCGTATCTGATGGTTTTGGAATTGCAAATTCTAAGATAATACATTATTTTTTTAAGAAAAGTGAAATTCGTCTTTAATACACTCGCTTTTATCCGATCGAAAATGTAAAAAAAAAAATAAATAAAATTAAAATAAAAATAAAAGAAAACCACTAATTTTGAACCAAATGTAGCATTGTCGGCTTTTCTAGGAACACGTAAACGACAAAAGAATTTAAATAATTGCAGTCAAGAATTCTCCGCGGGTTTCTCATTGTCGACAGCAAAAAAAAATTTTTGTTACAACTGCATAACTCGGAAGATATAATGAAGAGCCAGCAAAATAAAGAAACCCTTTGGTTCGTCCCTCGAGAAAAACGACGAGACATAAAAATCTTCTCACGCGGTGCAGGGTGTTTTTTTTAAAGGTCGTTAAAATCTTTCGATGGCCAAAAAAGAACAGCTATATCCAAATTTATGTTATTCCCAATATGGACCTTACTATTGCACTTGGGGTGTAACCCACGTGTTTGGGGTTTACAATTTACATTACACGTCTGATATAAATTTATATCATATCATTGCGTGCCTATCTCGCAATTCATTTCACGATCACCTTAAATCACACACCAAAAAATTGTAAAACACGTATTCTGTTATTTTAGAAATAAAACTTCTTTTTTTTTTATTAATTTAAAACAACTAGCCAAAAAATAAAAAAGTTTTTTAAATGGTGAACTTTTTACATTGACAAATGTAATTCGTCAGTTCACTCACTCACTAAAGTATAATGCAACCGTAAAGTGCCATCTACATTCTCGACTCATCATTGTGTCGCATTCGCTCATTTTAATTAAAGTAATCTTTTTATTTTTGAGCCATTGTTTCGTCTGTCTGTTATATTTTACATCAAAATAATTTTGAATTTGTTATAGTGGCATACCGAACTTCCAGATGAATGGTGAATGTTAAGAGTTTAATTTGGAAGCTGACCCATTCATCCATCACCCTGTTCCATTTTTATTATCCTCATCTCATCATCATTTCTGTATTTCTGGATTTCAATAAAGTCTGAGAGACAAATGACATATCTGTAACGCCAGTCGGTGTCCTCGTTAAACTCAAAGTACCTACTTTACCTCTGGAAGCTGACAAATCCATTTTTTGTTATAGGCGATTTTATTTATTTTATTACACTGGGAATGTTAAGAAGAGGGCTGGCGGAAATTTTATTGTATATAAATAGCATTTGAGTGAAAATCTAGTTAGCACTAGAAACCACACGGCAGTCATTTTGACTGTTTTAAGATTTTAAAATGTAATAATTTCAAAACTAATTGAATTACACACTTTCTCCCTTTATGACTCTTCCTATTTTGCGTTGTTCTAATGGCGTACCAATAATGGCATGATTTGAAAATGGCGTTCCAAAGATTTAAACAGATCTACCTAGAAGAACCGGACCACTCATTTTGACTAGTATTTTTGCGCATTTTCTTTCCAAACGATGGAGATTTCAACCAACTTGAATTTATCTCTGTAAATATTGCATTTAAGGTTTAACATGTTTGGTCTCAAATGCACTTTAAGTTATGCCTGTAGAAAAGCTCATTTTACTATGTGATCTAGTGTGGCCGGTGTATTTATGAGAAGACGACTAGATGGAAATCTAAATATTCATAGCCAAAATTTTTTAATATTTTCATGTCAAAACTAAAAAAAAAAAATAGGCATATGTGTATTTTATTATTCTACACCTTTTGTGTAACATTCGATGAAACAGAGTAACTTAAAGCATAGGATAAAACCTAGCAGTCAAAATGACTGCCGTGGCGCTTTCAGGTATTAGGTATCGTTCGGGATTTACAGTGTTAAATAATAATGAAATCGTACATAAAAAACTCGAAAAACTTTGGCACTCCCTGTACGGCACGCGAAAGAACTACAATGGATAAAATGTTACTAACAAAACTCACCAAACACTTGAAACGACTGTAATAAAAACAAAAGTGCATTTGGGGCAAATATCGATATCCACTTGTGACACTCGTTTATACGGATTTTCTATTTTCCGAGTGGTATTATTTTTTTTTTCCACTTTTAGAAGCAGAACACTTCCTAAAGTGTATCCGCGCCTATAATCTAAACAGTGTTCGTGTCCCCTTAAAATAGCTCCAGTGTCGTCCTTCCATCAGGCTTAGTCGTCTCTTTCCGATACGTGACACCTCGCGGTCGATGAGTTAGCGACATTTTCCTTGTTAGCTACTACCGCACATTCGTGGGACTATCAGCATCATCATCGACACGAAAGGGAAAAGCTAGGACGCACAGGAGAAAACTCCACCAACCAATTCCTCGTCTGCATTCGGGCGCTAAATTCGCTTCGAAATGATCGCCTATAGTTGCAAAGCGCCGCCATAACTCGCGGCCGGGCCCTGCGTTGGCTTAAGCCTAAAAATGCCACTTAGTTCAACCACCGAATGGCAGGCCAGTGGCAAAAGACAAATAAGCGGTTGGCACGCCAGGTCCCCGGATGTTCTCTTATACCGTGTGTATCTCTTTTCATTGTGACTTTTAATGTTCGACAAAGTCACGGTAGTGAAGAACGGGTTGTAAGGTTGAGGTGGCGGAGGTAGGTGTAGCAAATACTAAGAAAAGAGTAAAGGAGGGAAAAGGGTAGAAATGGTGATATAAGTGCTGCACGTGGGCTTTGAGATGGGTTGTTGTTCGGTTGAGTGGATTCGGGTTAGGCGAGCTTGTCGCACTCTCACTGGTGCGTCTACTACTCGAAAAGTTGGGAAGTAGCAGCAGCAGCAGCAGCAGTAGCACAGTAAACGTTGGCTCACCGTTTTTCACGGGTTGCATCTGTGAAATACCGAAGTCTACGGTTTGTGAAATCAAGTTTATTCCCGGTCGTGCGAGAAACGAGTTTTCCCACCACTTTCTTCTTCTTCTGCTTCCTCCTTTACGTGCTACCACTATTACTATTACTAGTACTACTGCTTATTTCTTCCTTCTCTTCTTCCTTCCAACTACTGTCGTTTCTGCGACTGCAACCTCATCGCCTAGCCAAACGACATATCTTTCTTCCTCTTTCTCTTCGAACTAACCAAACTCTTTCTCACTTTCTTCCTCTCTCGCACACATACACATTCCCCCGTTTTGCCTCTTTTCCCCCTCTTTTCACGCAAACACGCAGTAGAAATCCCGGAAACCGACCGTATTTTTCTAGCGGCGATGTTGTAGCGCACGTAACGGCGCTTTCGATCAAATCGTTCGAGGCGACAGGCGACGAAGCGACATTTGCCAAACCCGAAATGTCGTTCGTGCTTTGTGAAGGAGATTTTTCTTTCGCTTTGCACTACGGAAGAAGAAGGACCAAAAAAAAAATGTTTTAACGCCAAGATGCGAATTAAACTCTTGCTCCACGACAGTCAACAACCCACTTGTCACCTTTGAACCAACCAAAACGAATCAACAATGCCACAAATCCATCGTCCCTCTTCTAACGTCTAAATAACTGCTAGAATCCTTGTAGGCAAACATTTGTATAAGATAGCGAAATATTCGTAAAAGGTTTGAAATTTAAACTTGAATTCGGATACAAACAATGTTCGTATCGAAAAAAAAATTACGATACATCTAAATAATTTAGTTACATTTAAACCCAAAGCAACTCCATTTCAATTATCTTACATATTAAATATAACTTTTAGCAATAATTAATTAAGTATTTTAAGTCAACTTAAAACTGAATAACTACAAGAAAATATGCATAATAAAATTTTAAGAAAAATTTGCTAATTTTGTTTTTATGATACAATCCTAATGAACCGAAAGTAACAACACAAATAACAATCACCCGTACAATTAAAATACTTTTCAGTTTTCAATTTCTGGAGTTTTCGATTCGATTTATGGGATTTTTATTATGATATTTTACTAGCAGATTAAGGGTCTAATACATCAGAAAAATTGGATACCAATAAGTTATTATTTTGATTTCCTTTAGAAACAAAGTTACAGGTGAAATGTGGAACATATTATGTACAGTAAATGATATTAAATAATACGTGTTTAAAATGATAGCATACGTGGGAACATTTGATGGAAGGACAGGTCTTGAAATAAATTAATTTCTACGAATAGAGAAAAGAGAGGTTATTCTAGTCAAAAATTGTATTATATAAATTGTATAATGTCGGAAAGTGTGTAGGAAAGTATGTAGGGTATAAAAATGGTCAAAAAATTTGTTAGGTGGGATAATTTTGAAACTTTGGATATAACGAGATGTTTGGAAAGTAGTTAATAGATAGTGATATATGAATAAAATATAAGGGTGCTAGGTATTCATAAGTGTTTGGCTAATTTCAATTAGCGATGGTATGTAATCATTTGAAGAATGATGAGTATTTTGCAAGTTCTGGTAAATTGAGATATAGAAGTGTAATTGCTTAAGCTAAAAAGAATACTAAAATACAATGGCAAGCAGTTTGGATGTTACATAATCTGTATTTGGAAGCATCGCCCCAAATTATGGTGACATAGGTTATGATGAGTGTAATTTTGGTCTTTGTATGTAAGTTTTTCACGGTAAAACAGTGTATTTTTAAGTCGTTTGGCAAAATAAAATATTTTATTTAATTTTGAGTGTTGTTTTTTCTATATGACATGAAAAATTTAATGTGCTGACTGTTCATAAGCCTAGGATTTTGATAAGTGTATTGTGAGATGTCTTAGAATTTTTTAAAGGTAAGGCAGTTAGTTTTCATATTGCTTAAAGTAAAACTGTGTTTGGAACACCAAAGGTTGATAGCTTGAGTGTCGTTATTGATTTGAAAGTTTACTATGTGTTTCTCATAGCGGAGATATTCGTATAAGATAAATTTATCATCAATATAACTATTGAGTGGCTGAAAGTGGTAATTATTGAAGAGAATTAGCAACTAGAAAATAAAAAGAGAGTTGTTGACTGATCCTTGGACCACTATATTGGTGGAAGGGGTTTTGGTGTGAGGATATTGTTAGATCTGAAAGGATCTATGAGCAAAAAAATTTAGAAGTTTGATGGTGTGAGAAGAAATGCCAAGTTGAAGACAATAATATAGTATGGGGTTGATGATGTCAAAAGCTTTACTGATATCTGTTTGAAGTAAAGTTACTTGATAATGTGGGTTAATTGCTTGAATTATGTTATAATAGATAACTTCAAGTAGAATGTGACAAGATTCGCTTTTAAAACCATAAGTGTTTGGGTGACAAATGAGTTCGTCTGATGCGTTTAATTTTTCACATAACAATTTGTCGACTATTTTAGAAAAAATACTGTAAGACGCTAAACAGATAAAAAATTTATGCGGTTTTAGCTTTATGCGAATTTTGGTACATTTGATGTATGCGCATTTAGATTTATACGATCTTTTAATAAAAATTTCATTTTGCATTTCTGCAAAATTTTGATTTGATTTATGCAATTTTTGTTACATTGGAGTTATGCAGATTTCGATTTATGCGGTTCTCATTTTATGCAATTTTTGCTTTTAATGATTTTTGGTACATTGGACTATACAGTATATTCTCATACACGCCTGTAAATGGCAGTATACGTTGAATTCCTAGCTCACTCAGTTACTCACAAACTGGGCCCCACGGTGGCCTAGTAGTTAGGGGCATCCACCTCCGGTACTCGGGTTGGTGAGTTCGCCTCTCACTCGTGCCATGTGGGTTCAGTTTACGGTCTGACACTGCGGGGGTAGGTTTTCTCGGGGCACTCCCGTTTCCTTTTGCATCATAAAACTCTGTTCCATGTTTATCATCTCCATCTCATCACCATTTCTGTATTTCCAATTTAAATAAAAGTCTGAGGGCCAAATGACATAGCTGTAAAAGCCAGTCGGTGCCTTCGTTAAACCCAAAGTACCTACTCACAAACTCTCAAGTGGAGCTAATATAAAGCGTATAAAAACACATAAATTTCATATCTAAATTAGATAATCTTAAAACAAACATATTATACGGTCTGCTAATAACTGAATCATAACAAACTAAAGTTAATCTAGTGTCAAAATCAAAACTTATAAATTTAAACTTTCGCAATAAAAGAACTTCTTGACGTCGTAGAACTAAGTACAAAATTTTGACGTAATTTTTCTACGTTTGTTTGTTTGTTAGGGAGAACCGATATTATCAGATGCCTAGATATAGACTACGTTCAGCAACTGTACAAAATAAAAATTTATATACTGTACAATGTATGTATTGCCCGTCAACATTGTAGCTGTTTATACAGTATATAAGCTGTATACAAGTATATGCAATAGCTTATGTCCGTCAACAATGACGGGAAAGATTTTTTACGCAGTTCATTGTTTTAAATCATGTTGCCTGACAACATTAACTCATGTCGTTATAACTCGTGTTGCCAATAGTGAGTTATTTTTTATTCTAGTTTCCCATTGTTAGAATTCTATCTCGTGGCTATTATTATTTACACTCACGTTGCTATGGTGATCCCCATGGATATAAAGGGTGACATACACACACACAAAAGAAGTTAGATAGTTTTAGATTAACAAAAGAAAAGTAATATTCAACATACACTTTAACAGAGTTTGTCAGATTTATAACACAAATAACTCAAAATTAAGTAAATTATGAACATAATTGACGTTTAATATAGAAGATCGCAAAAGTTCCAATTTTCACAATTTTCACTCAAGAGAAAAAATGTCTGAAACCCGAGTTATTAATTCACTCTTAAGAGGAAACGTCAACACGATCTGTGCCCTAAACTTGCAATTTTTTTTTCTATATATTACTATCACAAAATAAATATAAAAAAAACAACCTGAATTTTTTTATCAAACAGTTTTCTTTGGTCTATCGCAACAAGAGTTCAATAACATCAACGTTAAGATTTGCTTAAGATGACAGCTTTTTCATGATCCAATGATGAATGACTTTCTTAATTGCTATTGAAAATGTCGCCGAACCAATCCTTGGAACGTCTATATTTGAAATTTTTTTAAAAATATCTATAAATATATATATATAATCTTAAGAAAATTTTAAAACAGATCTAACGGATCTTTATATGAAACAGAAAATTCTACGGCAGTGCAAGGGACTAAATTAATGTTGAGTGTTTTGCCTTAACGGCTTAATTTCTCATTCAACGTCCACTAAAAGGCTCTTAATGGGATGATTATTTTTCACGTTGTTGACTATAACAAAGATATAGACTTGTTTTTAGCTAGTTAAATTAGAGCATCGTTTTGTTCGTTTGAAGATGAGAAAATCTGAGCCTAATCGTCGGCAGATGTTGCACCTGGTCATAACAATCTTCAAGACGACATCTCGCCAACAAACATTAAGAAGAAAACGCTTCCAAACAACCCAATTAAGACAACGACAGAACAAAACAACACCTTTTAGAGATTCCACAAATAACATTTTTAACCTACCTACTTCTTAGTATTTATTAATTTTTTCCCCTTGCAATGTTATGCATGGGTATAAAAATGTTACTTTATGCGAGCCTGTATTAGTAACTTTCGTGTAAATATTTTGTCAAACATTGTGTTTTGGCGTTTTGCTTATGTTTATTTTTTAGCGGTACGCAAAATGTGACAAAATTTTCATACAACATGAAAAAAAGATTGTAATTTTTATCCTATACTACAAATTTTTGCGGATGTTTCCATTGTTGTTGTACTAAATAACATCGCATAATAAACTAAAATGACCAGAAAAAAGAATTTCGTAAAGTTCAATTGCATTTTTCACTTTTTCGAATTGTCAGTTCATTTAATTGTTATAACCCCAGAGAATTCAAAAGAGTTACTGCGACTTTCCTCATTGGTAGTTTTACTGCAATACTATATTATACTATTATTTACAATAGCACCTTTCTACTTAGTTTTTCAAAACTAAAAATTTACAAAATTTTTCAAGTGTATTTTTAATAATAATACTGTTCTATGTACAGCTATACAATATAGAGCTTACTGTAGTTGTGTAGTGTACGTTACCATAACAACATGCACTCCGTAAATCACGGGGTTCACCTTAACAACGTGAATGTTAATTCATTAAATTTAGCTAAAAAATGTGTATCAGTTCAACTGAAATTTACTTGACACAATAAAACACTTTTAATACTATTACTACTAATAATAATTAATTTGGTCTGTGGGTAAGCGTGTATAACAATCGCTTTGAATCTACGGGGGTTTGCCACAACAACGTGAATGCAAACAATGAAATTTCGGTTTCATAAGACCGTGAGTAAAATTTAAAATACAACAATGAACTGATGAATTAATGGAAGCAATGACGGATTACTGCTCACTCGCTCACAACTGCTCATTACATAATTATTTATATCCCGGTAGAAGTGTTACCATACCAACACAAACATAAACAGTAATTAATTAGATGAACAAAAAATTATACACAAAGAATATCAAGCACAAAGTTTACATCTAGACTCACGTAATTACCATATTAACCACAGAGTTTATTTATATTCATAGTTATTATTAAAAATAGCGATGAATCGAGCATTCGTAAATGAACCATACAACGCAATAAGAATGACGCCTAAACTCCTCCCGATTGTTGTTTCCACGCAGTGCTCACGCGTGTAACATAAAAGCCCAAACGGGCAGCAACGCTTTTCCTTTAAAAAGCTTCAAAAACAATGAATAATAAAGATTTTTGTTTAAAAAAATAATCATTTAAAAATTTAATTAGACCTTATGTAAACAACTAGTAAATAGCCCGTCAAAAATGACAGGAAAGTTAATTATTGTTTTAGCTCATATTGCTGCGCAATATTCGTTAGTAAAATTTAATTAAACCTTATATAAACAATAACTTAATATCAATTCAATAATCTATTTATAATAATTCAATAATCTAATTGTTATTGAATGCAAACGATAAACAATATTAATTGAATTTTTTTGCAATCATTAGTTTAAATCTTTACTAGACGGTATTACTTTCTCCATAAATGATATTTTCAATTTTAAATTGGAAATATGATGAATGAAAATGTTATGGGGGAATGATATTTCCCCATAACATCTTATTTCGAGTTTATAATAAATTTTATTTTTTATTATTGTGACGTGTTTGCATTTTTTAAAATAAACATCTTGTGTGTATGATAAATCAAGCTTATCTGTGTATATAATGAAATTAAAAATATACTTTATAAGAAGTGTCATTAAACTTTCTCGAAAATCAACATTTAAAAAGTTCAACGCATCAATAATGTAAAAATTAATATTAATAATACGGTTGTGTCCCACAAACGCCAAATTGCTCACGATTTGTCAATAAAATGTAGCACGCATCATAATTCCAAATTTGAATTAAGACGTCAACAACAATGATATTGTCGATGCTTTTGACACGTCTTTATCCAATGTTCGCGATTATGATCTTAACCTTCCAACGGGTCAAAGACGACACGTTGCTGCTGTTGTTATTGTTGGCAAAAGCAAACCCGATCCTTTCTTTCATCGTTCTATGCACAATCGATAAATCACAGGTGGAAAAGAGAAAAGGGGAGAAAGTGTACGAACCGACACTGACAAGAGAGGAAGAAGCCAATAGAAGGTGACAAGATGATACAGAGCTGTCAGTGGAAATCGAATGGTTAGGGAAACCTCTTCATCTGAACAGCTGTTGCTCGACAACCCGCAAACGAGAGGTTGGTGGATAATTCACCATCACACACCCGTTATTAACGAGGATATTATCGGATCCGGATTCTCTCATCTGTCTACACGCATTTATCTACCATCTTGCGTTAGTCTTGCCATCTATCACACCCAGACTTGGAGGTGTCTTCATTTTTTCCTCCCTTATATACTCTCACGTAATGCAAGGTTGAATAAAAAACTTTGCTTCTATCAACAGTTATTTTTTGTTAAGAAGATCGACTAGTATAAAAATGTTTTTTGATATTTTTTAGATATTTTTTTAATTTCAAATTGATCCTATCCAACATGGATCAATAGTGCAATATAATGTACAGCATAAAAGTCAAGCGGTACAACAGAATAAAATTTCATGTTCAAAACAATTGCAATAGACAGTAAGATTGCAAGAAGAACCAAACAAGAAACCATAAATGAAAATTGTACCCCGGTAGTAATTAGTTATTTATCGAAAATTATACGTTTTTTTTACCAAAATAATATGTGTAACAACAGTTAAATCTCTAAGACAAGTGTGTATTGAATGTGTATCATATAGATATGCATTATTATGTATACTGGTATTATAGTCTAATTATATTCGCATCATGGTGTTTTTAAACTGTAAGGAAAAAAGTTAAAGACAATAACTTTTTTTTTATGAAGCAGAACTTGCTAATCAATGACGTCACAAAATGCACACTGAATAGCGGCTGATTTGAATGCAAAGACGATTGTGATCATAATCATTGGTTGACGCGCGGATTATGTCCTGCAAAAAAAGTTCTGATAAAAAATACGCATATATCGAAATCACCATAACATAAATAAAAATTATACCGACAATTCCACTATACGTGTCAGTATTAATTCAATAGGAAATAATAATTCATAGTGATATAAAGGTTTCACGTAAAGAAACGTTAATTCACTCGTGCACCATCTCACAGGATCGATTAAAACTAGATACCCGCATATAACAAGCATTTGGGACGATTAATTTCGACCCATAATAGCAAAAGTGCATATACAGAGGGAGAGATATCAAAAATAAGTTTCACTCGTAAATAAAAAAATTTTAAAAATGATATGAACGCTTATCATGTACGGTATATCGGTGTAATGATACACCCTTCATTTAATTTTCCACATACTCGTCTGATACCTGTAAACACTTAGTGTAATCAACTTTTTGATACCTCTTAATAACGAACTCGCTCCAGTTTTATGGAAGCATTAGAACCACCGTTTCTACAGTCTCATTGGTTTGAACTCGTTGCCCTCCAATTTCGTCTGTCGTTTTACCGAAAAAGTGGTTATTCACGTCCTGCTACCATTTGTTCGACCAAATGACAACGGGATTGGAAGACAACGATTTCAAACCAACGAGAGTGTGAAAACGGTGGTCCTGAAATGCATGCACAAAACTAGAGGAGCTTGTCAGTGAGAGGTATCGAGAAGTTGATCATACGTTCTAACAAGTGTTTACAGACATTAGACCAGTATGTGAAAAAATTAATGAGGAGTGTAGGTGTAGGCCTACCTCTACATTAACATACATAATGTGCGTTTGTATTCTTTTGTTATTTTTTTATTCACGAGTGAAACTTATTTTTTGATACACCCTCGAATGTAACTCGTATAAATCGAGAACTTTGCACTCTTTTTAACATACGTATATATTTCTTAGTATAGTTGTATTAGTACAAAATACAGGTACATACCGTAGCTATTCGATTAAAGATCTATGTGCAACAAACGCAATGTAATATTAATGTAATATTTAGATGGTGCAACGAGCTTTTACATCAGACCAAAAAAAAACTAAAATATATTTTTGTAAATTAATTAAGAATTTATAATTACATACTGTACGTAGATAAAGGGGAGGTGATTAAACGTTTAAATGAAACAGTTTCAGTTCCACAGAATTTGATTAAAATAAATTAATTATTTCTCATTTTTAACCAAGTTTGTATAATTAAGTGTTTTAAAGCAAAACTTGCATCTTCACCAAGTCAGTGTAAACCAATTTGCAGATACCACCCCCTCTCTCCATTGAAACGAAAATACCTTCAAAACAAGTCAATGTTATTTTTTCCTGCAATTTTCTTGTATGATAACATTTGCGCGACATTTCACTTTCCTTCAACGAAATAGACTAAAAAAAAAGTTAATTAGATTAGATAATTAATTCTGCTGAGACTAAACCCGACTCAGTTTCCAACAAGCACCAACTTATGTCCAACTCAATCAGAGCGAGAACAAGTTAACTAGTCAAAACAAATTACTCTCCGAGGTTCACTCATCGTTTTCTTTTCCCCTTCCTTTCATTTTTCCTCCAATTTTTCTTTTTTTACCTTTATCTCGAACATCAACAAGGGGGCGTTCAACCAGGAAATAATCTCAACCTTAGGCCCTAGCCTCGTGTTCTCAGCAGGAGGCACTACGTGCGAGGTTCCAAGATAAACGAAACGGAAGCTTTTGTTTTCCGTTTTTTTTCTTACCCCCTCCTACCGGGCGCAATTTTCCTCTCGGTAGGGTTGACACGGTAGGGGTCACGTGACACGCGTCCTCGATTGCCCCGCCCCCTCAACTACACGCACGCACACATACAAAAAAAAATGGATGGCAAGTATAGACGAGAGGAGGAAAAGAAGAAAGTCGTAGAAAACGTGTGAAAGGCGATAGAATCGGAGGGTTGAGGGAGGACATTGTGTGAATGGCGCATCAGTCACCGACCAAACGCCAGTGTCACCTCGTCTATTCATCAAACACGTTCCAACTCAACACGACGATCCTACCCCTCTGGTGTGCTGACCCCCTCGGGGATTTTTCACCCACACGTTATTTTCGTCTCCCCCCTCTCTTGTCACAAGAACGCAATCACGACGCAACCCCGGCGATTCGTTTTTATGGCGCTTTCCGAGCATAATTCTCCGGTCTCCTATTCACCACCTTCTATAACACTATAACATTCTCATCACCCTCCTTTCATCATAATTTTTTTTCCTTGCCTCAGCAACCCCTAGTTTTTTTTTTCTTCGTTTCTTTCTCTTTTATTTTTTTCCTTCAGAATACCCCACGGGTGTGGGTGTGATACAGCCCTTCTTTGTCGTCATCTTAAGCTGGCTCCACTTCATTTATTCGCTCGCTTTCGAAATACGAGCGTGGCAAGCGTTTCACTTAAGAAAAGGTTTTTCCGATAAAAATAATAATAAAAACGTACCCAATGGAAATTGATTTTTTCTTACGCTCCAGCTAGTTAGTGCATAACATAAAAGCACATCATCAACGTTTCCTAATGCTTAAGACATGAAATGCGCAAAACAAGACATGCTGAACGCACGCTAGTGACGTCATTGGATGATCTCGCGTGAACTTCAAAATGCTACTACTTTATGTAAAACTAGAAAATCAATATAATAAAATCAGCTACATAAAAATTAAAACAAAATAATCATTAAATATTTATTTTCCAAAACTCGTAAATTCAAAATTGTGCATTAAAAATGGTTATGTGGTTGAACTCGATAAAAACGTTAAAATTACATTGAATATAAAGTTTGACGTCACGAAACGAAAGCGAGAACTTTGAAAAAGAGAATTAATTCAATAAACCAAAAATTGGTAACTTTAAAAAACAAAACAATTTAAGATATGAATAATACAAAAAAAATAATGGTACTTTTAAACGACTTAATCAAAAGTTTATTTTAGAATGAACTTAACGCATTTGGCTTAATTTACTTAACGTAATTTTTTGTATGTACTATTCCATTTAATAACTTAATATATAAAAAAAAACAATGGCTCAAAATGAAACGTCCTTATACAAGTAACCTAACAAAAACTAAAAATAACAAAAAAACAAAGTTAACGATATCAATAAAACAAAACAACCCATTTTTTTTAAAGAAAACAAAAAGTAACTTGTCGATTGGTTTTTGCAATCTTGAGAGAGTGAACAGTTTAGAGTTAGACAATTGTAAGTACGACAACTGAAACGAGTTGTTTACATTACACCCTCAGCCAAAGGGGGAGAACAGGAAGGGAAACGGGCGCATGTGTAAAGAAGGGGTAGAAGTGTATTTTATGGCCAGACGCACTCCTACGTGATTACATCAATGAGCATGATTGGTGCTCGAATGTTCAAGTCGTTCTCAATCAGTTGAAGCACGAAAAGCGCGACCTGGCGACGCGAACTCTTTGCCAAATGGAAGCTGCTGGCATCGATTATTTGCATTTATCCGCCGAGTTAATGAGTCAGCAAAAAAAAAGAAAGAAAAAGAATTGTTCTCTTTTCCATCTCATTTGCATGATGATCCCAACCTCTGGCAACAGAGGAAATGAGAACAATAGAAGAACTTTTTTTAAAGAAATGAAAAGTGGTGAAGAAAAAACTATGGCAGGCGAATAAATATTTGTATTGTGTGTGTGTTTCAGTGTCTTTTCGTCGTATCTATTTATCGCAATAAAGAATTGTTTTTTTTTCTTTTAATTTATAAATTGAATTTATAAATTGCAGTCGTGCATGTGCATTGAATAATGAGTTGATATAATGATTTAAAATTAATTTAAGACAGTATTAGTTTATCTTCGATTTATTTCAAATAAGACAAGATGTTTAATGACTGACAAATTAACAATTCCTTTACAAAAATCCAATAAGTTTAAACAATTTGTTTGTGGTAATTGTAAAAAACAAATATTGCAAAATTGAATAGTAAATTTATATCAAATCTTAAAATTTTTTTGTAATGTTTCGTAATGACTAACAAACTTTTTGGAGAACAACGAATACTTTTTTAGCGTTACTGATTCTGACAAATAATAAAAAAAACTATGTATGAAAATGCAATAATTTGGTAATGTTCCAACGTTAAATAGTCCAATGTCACAACGTAATGTTTAAAACGTATTAGGTGTAAAGTTCCATATTAATAACTGTACAATACAAAGTGATATTACTAATTTTGATCAGCCGTTCTTAAAAACAGCGTAATTGTCATAGATAATAATCTTTAATGAATTCAATATCAAATGTAATAAAATAAATCGTAAAATAACAAAGCAATTTAATGTCAAAACGTTTACTTGGCAATTCTCAACTACTACGTACTTGTAAAATATCTTCTATATAGTTTTTCAGCTGTCTGTATGTGAACAAAACGCGGTTTATTGTTAGTAACGGGTCACTAAGTAATGATAAAAAAACCAACTATGAGAATTACAACAATTCTGCTGTTTGTTGTTAGTAAAGAGTTACTAAATTATAATAGAAACACGAAAATGAGAATTACGATTATTCTAGAATCTGGCATTATTGACGGGCATACAGCTAGTACTGCATAATTACCCAAATCTGTCCATTTATTTGTCCCTCTGGAACGCTTTTTTGTTTACACTCACGTTGTTATAAAATAAACCCAGCGATCCACGGAGTTTATCATAACAACGTGAGTTTACATTTAAAATACAAAAACAAACTACGTTATTGGAAATGTCTTACTATAAAACTTACATAGTTGGGTACATTACCATCCCGTGAATCATAGACTTCACCATAACAACGTGATCGTAAGCAAAGATGAGTACGCGTATAAAATTAAAATTTAAAATCAGAGTGCATCATAATGTTTTCGGTTTCATTATTATTGACGGGAACAAACATTATTGACGTACATACAGCCTGGATACGACAAAAATTGTTATATTTGGTTTTAAAAATTATAACAGAAACTACCTTTACCGTTAATTTAATCTTATTTTGCACTATAAACCTGCTTTTAATTATTTATAGTTAGAAATAGTGGTTAAATTGAGCATTCGTAAGTGAACCAAGCAACGCAATAGGATTGACGCAAAATCTCCCCCGATTGTTGTTTTCAAGTAGTGAACAAGTGTATAACAAAGAAGCCCATCCGGGCAGCAGCTCTTTTATTTAAAAAACCGTCAATGGTTAAAAAAAATCATTTGGTAAATAAATTAACGTTTAATTAACCAACATTTAAATAATTTTGTTGAACTTGATAAAATAACATAGAACCTATTTAACCCATTAAAGGCCATAATTCAACCATGAGACTTTTTAAAAATATTTTGATTGTGATTATATCAAAATGGTCTCATTTGAACAATACAACCATTAAATCGCTGATTTTTATTTATTTTGTACCTAAAAATAGG